>JAHLSL010013733.1:4021897-4029397 GCA_025920805.1 Petroica traversi
AGCTGCCCGCGCTCCCCGCCAGCCCTCAGCGCGCTGCCGGGCGGGAAGGACGCGATCTGTGTGATGTTCTCACAAAGTTAAAATAATGAGTGCTCTGGGGGGGTGGGAGACAGTCTGGCAAATCCAGGGTTAGGGTCCTGTTAGTTTGAATGGGCTTAGTTGAGAAAATAGGCTAATGGTTTCTTAGCCAGAGGGAGGAGTCCGTCATCTACTAGTCTATTGTTCCCCGTTAAATGAGCTGTGGGTTTATTTTTCAGTGTGTATCTCACCAATGCCTATTTTACCCTTGATGGCTGTACCAGGCATCTGTTTTAAAATCAAATTCTCTCTCAAAATCAGATAGATGTTGTATTTGAAGAAACAATTCATTATTCGGACTTCATTTTTAGTAGCTGGAACCACTTCCTTTTAGTAGAAAGACACACACTTGCACTTGAATTTTAAGCAGACATTGTGAATAAAGGATTTATGGAGAGAATGGTGGGCATAGGGACAATACTTAGTACTGAGTTACTCTGTAGATTTTTGATTTCCTGGATAATCAGATTTTTAAAGTGTGATATGCTTGATGAATAAATAATAGAATCCTTTCTGAATGAAGATTGCTTTGTGTGTTTCTGTGGTGCACACCGCATTCTTTATTATGGAGCCTTGGCCATAAATCTGAAAAAGACATACTTGAATATTCTCTGGCAGTGTAAGCTCTATTTCTACCTAACATTAACTTAATTCCCACTTCATATATAATTGAGAAATAAAAAGAGATTCAGCAATTGTAAATTAGAACTGTATTTTCAAATAAGTAATCTTTGAATATGTATTTTAATATCATTGGTTTTCATGCAGTCATTCTCTTGCTACACATTTGTATCACTTGTGAACTCACTCTTGTCTGAAGTTAATGATGTTAAATTTTTCACCTTGTGAGATTTGAAAGAAAAGATAATAAGCTTCAAAAATTTAAAAAATGTTCAATTTAAAGCTTTTTCAATACATTCCTGTTTCTTTATATAAAAAAATCTCTAGGGGTCTAGTATTTTTGACCTTTAAGACTGAGGGCTGAATTTCTCTTTTCTAATTGCAAAGAAGTTTAATTTTTATAAATCATAGTGGTTGGCTTGAGTATAATCAGCGTTATTCTCTAAGTGATTACTTATTGAGGGGATATGAAGTCAAGGTGGAAAGGGAGAGTACACATACTATTTCTTTTAATAGTAATTCAAGGCCATTTAAAATTACAATTCATATGACACCTATGTAAATAGGAATTAAAAATTCAATATGAAAAGTATTTTTTATTAAACTTCATTCTGTTTATTATCACACAAGTGTTGTTTTGACAAGACATGCTGCATAACCGAGGTCAGTGGATTTTATTTTAATGTTATGGGATTAGTAAAAATGCTTCAGATGTGCTTTCCTTCTGGAATTAGTAAAGCAAAGCAGAGTAAAGAAGTTCAATATAATTCACCATCAAATGACTTTCTTAGAATAAAAGTCTCACAGTAAAACATCTTGAATGAAGCAAACAACTATAGTATGGAAACACAAAGTGAACTGTAACGAATTGCTTTACAAATAAATTCAAGAAATATCTAAAAAAGAATGGTCTTTCCAGGACTTTCATTTAAAGGTTTCAGTCAATTGCTACTTTTTTCCTGTTTTTTGCATAAAGAAAAAAAAAAATCTTCTTAGTATCCTTGTAAAAGCAGTAAGTTGCAAAAACCCTGAATAGTTTTGTGAAAGACACTTGTCCTCTTAGAAGTATTGCAGTTCCCTTTCCATATTTAGACTTTTTTATATTTCTCCTGTATTTAAACTATTTTCAGAAGAACATTTCTGAATTTCCATGGATTCCTATGGATTTTTTGTGGTGTAAGGTGACAAGCTTGTGTTTCAGAAGACCTCAGATCACTCTTGAGTATTGTGCATAAAACTGTCTAGAACTGGGAAAGTTTGTGCCTAAAAGTATGGAAAAAGACATCAGTATTCTACACTGATGTCTCAAATGTGAAAAAATTAAATCTATGTAATTGTTTTTTCCATAATTTATTTTGTTTCACTCTAAACATATCACAATTCTGAAAACCTCAATGGAAGCCATAAAGGACATTAAATGAGCCAAATATACAACTTAGAAGAATTTTCTCTTTTAAGTTTGGTAAAGAACTTAAAAATATGTAACAGTTACATTTTTCGAAAGAAATGAGAAGGAAAAATCACGTTTGTTAAAATTTGAGTTAGAACTGACTACTTCATCTTTATTATTCAAAGAATAATTCTATGAAGAGAATTAGTATTTAAAAGGCAAAATCAACTACCAAAGATTCTTAACTGAATTAGCTGAAAAACACAACGTGCTTGTAGTTTGTGATATTAAGTACTGCTTATAGTCATTCCAATTCTTTCTCTGTCTCTTCGTGGCCATCACTGACTTGGTACACAACTTATTTAAACTGTGCTGTAGCTCCGTCAAGGAAATACAGTGGCATTTCACTACACAGAAGGATGTATCAGGGTCATCAATAAATGTATTTTTCTTAAAAGTCAAAATTATTCCTGCATTTTGAAATGAGAAGGTAAGTGCTTTGAATTCATACAAGAGCTGCACGAAAACCAGGATAGTCAAGAAGATAAATGAGATTATCTGTGATCAGGGGGTTTTTGCCAGTTGTTTACTGTGCTGTTTACTGCCTTTTGCTAGTATTTTAATCTCTCTCTGACAATATTTTATTTTATGTAAAAGAGAAACAGAAGCAGGGTAATTACAAGTTCATGCTAAAGTGATTTTTTATGTCATAGAATAAAAGGTACTATGTAATAATAAATAGTTGCAGTGGAATTGGGAAATAAATCCTTAAACTCAAATAATTTTCTAGCCAATAATACAATATATTCCATGTAATAAATATTCTGGTTATCTTCAAAAATTTCAGGTACCTCTTTGCACATAGCTAGCATTATTGCATGGTCTATATAAACAGGTTAGTAGCTTAAAAAAAAAAGAAACCACCCTAGCATTTTTAAAGGCCATTAGTCATATGTCAATTAAATCATCTTGCCATATCATCTTTCTATGTTCTATTTTTCACTACTGAAATTTCAGACTGGAAAAATTAGAGAACAAACACCACAAGTCCTAATTCCACTAGTCGTGAAATTTCTCAGGATGTTGTAGCCTTAAAATAAGTCTTAATCTCTTAGTTTCTTTTTGTCAGGTTTCCCAGACAATTGTAATTTTTCAATAGATCTTCTGTAAATTTTATCCTGAGTGTTGTTTTGGTGTAGGCTTTTTCACAAAAACAACTCATTGGTGTTTAAACGTAAATATCTGCACAGTGGTGAGGCAACACTAGGTTTTACAATCCAGTAATGCTTGTGTTTGATACCTGTTGCTGTCTGTTTATGAAACTATTTTCATAAGTGACCATTAAAATTAGTTGCTGTCAAAAAAAAAATAAATCTAGTTGCTCTCTTTCTCTTTCATGTATGGGACCAGGTCTGACCAAGTAGCATTCATTACTGCATTGCTTACATATGAAGATTGCTTTAAAATAGGATTATTTGTCTTGAAGTGTCAGTCTTGTCCTTATACCACTCAATAATAGTTAATAAACTAAAATGACAATAAACTCAAAATCGAATGCAGTGTAATATTTCAGTTGCCCTGAGGCTTTATCCTCTTATTAGGAGGAGAAAGGAGGTTTACGCGCATTAGTCTCTTGACTTTCTGAAGTCTGGGGTATTGTATGCCACTCTAATAATTTAAATGGATAAACTCTTGAGTTTTGTAGCTGTGTATAGTGCCTGTGGAAAAACAATGGAGTCTTTGCAAATTGGTTTGGTTCTCCAATAAAATGCACACCTCTTTCCATCCTAAGCCCCATTCCTTCCTCCTGCTTGGTTTGGAAAGTTCCTCTTGATCTATTTTGTCTTAGCTACTTCCACACAAACAAAGGAAAGGGAAGAAGAGTGTTTTCCAACTTACATGCATAAATAACATTTTCAGAATTTAGTAGCAGTTTCTAATTTAGATTTTTGTTGTTTACTTGTCTGGCAGTGTATTGTTGCTTTGTTTACTACTATGTAGTACTGGCACCCAAGATGTTAAGATAATTGACATATGCTAGTCCTTCCTCAAAGACATAAATAAATTTTACAACTTAGTAAACATTGTTGGATTACTGTTCTTTATAGAGAGTCTGTCCACAGAGATAAATTAAATGAGAAACTTATGTTGTCAATATTTTAAATAAGTGACTATTAAGGGTGTTATTTTCATGTTGTGAAAGGCTTACATTTTCTGATTGTTAGACTTGTGTGACTTGAACTATCTGAGTAGCAATAATTTTCATGCTGTTGGAACGTGTGAAAATATGAGCTTTTGAAATTCACATATTGAAATATATTTTAATATGGATGTTGATAAGAATGAGTGGTTCAGATTTCTTAATTTAATGGGTATACACCTGATAATTTAACAGGACAATCTCTTCATAAACAAACAGACAATAATCAGGATTTAAACACTTTTTCTTAAAGATACAGCCATATGAAGTCCTACCTTAAAATTATAAATGTAACTGTTTAATTTATTCCTATTTTTAAAAATAGGCTTTTATATAGCAATATTTTTTTAGTATTAGTGCAGATGTCCAGTGTTGAACACAGAAGCTCATGTTGTCAGGTCAGTGGTGCTCAGCTGTTGCTCTAAACATGTGGAGACACCAGGTTCACAGCTGAAGAGTAATATTGATGGAAATTTTGTGCAAAACACTAGAAGAACCTTAGTAGATTTCTTTAAAAGTCATCTTAAACAGAGTTAAATAATTGAAACTACATCATAGTCTTCCTTTAGAAAAGACTTTGGAGATAGCAGGAAAACCTGTGAGATTCATGTTAAAACTATGAGTGTGAGAGGAATGTGAGAGGAACATACAGGGGACCAAGGCGATACAATTTGACTGCTAAATAGTTTGCCTCAATGGACAAGTTCCAAGAATGAATTTTTTGCTACTGGAAGGCAAGGGTTTCATAAAAAAGGGTGTTAGACAGACACCACTCTGTGTCAGTTGATGATTTGAAAGTAGGTTGGCCCTTGCCAATGTGAAGAATGTCAGTGTTCCTTTGCCATAGTCAGTATGAGGTATTCGTCAGATCTAGAAAAGATGAGCTTTGAGTTATTTTTCATGAACAAGAATACGGGTTATTTCTTAGAACAAGAATTATTTTTTGGTAATTGAGTGGATCTACCACCGTTTCAGGATCAAATCCAAAGCTCTTCTGGTAATCTAAAGAAACTAGATTTAGTAATTAGAAATTAGATTTAGTAATGCATGTTTAGATTGCATGTTTAAAGGTGACAAAGTGACAATAACCTTTACTAATAGGAATGAAACTGTATAGAAAAGATTTTAAATTCTGTTAATATTTATTTTGATCCTGTTACTGCATCTCTTCCTTGATGCTTTAAGTTGTTAAGTTATATATACCTAGGGTTACAGGAGGGGAGGAATAGCTGTCAGTTATTAGTAGCTGGGACATGTCCTGTTGTTGTTCATTCCCCAGATTCTTTTCAGAGGTATCTGTCCAGTCTCCTGTGTCTTCCCAATGACTTAGTGTGTCCTGCTGAGAAGATGTCAAACTAATCCTTTAGCTTAATAATGTGGCTGCCATTGCACAAATATGCCTGGCTACTTACAGTTATTTGAAATAGGTCTGTATTAAATGACAGTATTTGTGCCAAAGTTGCAAAGTATCTTTTAGTCCAGTGAAAAAAAATAACTGCACTGATGGTAAATAAGACAAATCTGCCTGCTCAATTAACTTAGTACGTGCAAATGAATATGAAGAGGCCAAAGAGAAAACATGGATATGTAGCACTATACAATCATGGAATCATAGAATTATTTATGTTGGAAAGAACCTATGTAAGTCACTTGGTCCAACCGTTGCTCAAAGAAGATCTAATGAGCACAGATTGCCCAGTGCAGTGTTCAGTTCAGTCTTGAGCGCTCCCAGGAAAAGTGGTTCTACAGTCTCTCTGGATCAACTGTTGCACAATTTGACCACTTTGTGGTAAAACACTTTTCCAATATCTAGTTAGAATTTGCTGTGTTCTGACTTGGGTCCTTTGCTTCACATCATGTCACTGTGCACTTCCAAGAGACTCATTCCATCTTCTTTGTATCCATTCTCTTATGAGGGAGGTAGCATAGTTCCCTCGATGCAGTCTCACAAATATGTAATAGAAATTTCACAGGTCTGCTGGGAAGTCTAGTGCTCTTAGTGTTGTTTTCAAGTGCTATTTATTACATACACAGTTCTAGGAATGACTGATTCCTTTGGTAGATTGGTTTACATAGACTATCCCCTCACTCTCTTCTTGTCTGGGATCTGTAACATCTTCTCTGTCTGATTTCAGGGAAAGAGTTCAGCTGCAAGAATACTCAGGAGGAATAAAGACAGGAAAATACCACTGTGATTTCAATCAAATAGTTTGTTGAGGACTTCAGTATCTCTTGGAGATGTTATGAATATTTCCATTCTTGTCCCTCCCACCTTGGCCAAGCTGATCTAAGGCCATATACAACTCCAGACAGGAAAAGTAAGCATGATGGGAGTCTTTTTTCTCTGGGCTATCCATTCATCCTTCTAATTCCAGAAATTAAAACAAGACAAACCAAATCTCATCCAAAAATCCTTGGTCCAGTACTTGAACCTATGCCTCTGACTGCTGGGCCTAACTTTCTGTTACTTCCAGTGTTCTAAGGTTTTACTTACTACATAACACAATGCCATGAAAATTGGAGATTGCAAACTGGATCTTGAAACCTTCAATTACTTTATTTTTGCCACTGCCATTATAACTTCTTCCAAAAGATGTTTCAATATTTAGCCTCCCTGGAAAATAAGTATGTTATTCTGGACTGTACAGTGTAGAAAAACTTCTTGTAAGCTCATCTCACACTACAAGAGAAATCTAGAGGGAAAATAACCCACATAAATCTACTATCTTTGAGGACTTGAAAGTCATTAGAAAATTCAAAATAAATGTAGCTTAGTTTGGTTTAGTTATTCCTCCTGGATCAACGTCTTAGAGCATCATTCACATGAAGAAGTAGTAGCGTAAAATGAGTGCTTGGTCATATATAAGGGGGGGTGGTAATCAAAACTTCAAAACATGTAAGAATTATTTGGATGTATATTTGAGCAAAGGCAGCTGAAACACATTCAGCCACAGAGAATTAAGTCTGACTGTTGAATTTAAAGTTAGAGGGGTTCAATTAATAATAAGTTTATATTAAATACAGAGCTCATGAGACAAAGATGTATTTTCCACTCTTCTAGGATATGTTATACCAGAGGGATTAAAATCTCATATCAGCTTCTGGAACTGAGAAACCGTTGGATGACCATCACTCAGTTATCACTACAGTTCTCCAGACCTGTATTTTGCATGTAGTCACATTTGTGCTTGTTTACATCAGATGATCATAA
>JAHLSL010013733.1:4034397-4125291 GCA_025920805.1 Petroica traversi
AGCCTGTTAGAATGCCTAAAAACCCTTTTGGTGAAGAGTTATCTACTAATACTCAAACCATTTCCTTTTGTTCTCTCAGTTGCTACCCAGGAGAAGAGACCAATTCCCACCTGGCTACAGCCTTGTTTCAGGCAGTTGTAGAGAGTGATAAGGTCACCCCCGAGCTTCCTTTAATTCAGGATAAACAGCCCCAGCTCCCTCAGCTGCTCCTCACAGCACTTGTGCTCCAGACCCTTCCCCAGCTCCCCTGCCCTTCTCTGGACTCACTCCAGCCCCTCAATGTCTTTCTTGCACTGAGGGCCCAGAGCTGGACACAGCACTCGAGGTGTGGCCTCACCAGTGCCCAGCACAGAGGGACAATCCCTGCCCTGCTCCTGCTGGCCACACCATTGCTGATCCAGACCAGGATGCCATTGGCCTTCTTGGCCACCTGGGCACACCCTGGCTCATGTTCAGCTGCTGTCACCAGCACCCTCGGGTACTTTTTCCCTGGGCAGCTTTTCAGCTATGCGGCCACAAACCTGTAGTGCTGCATGTGGTGTTTTTGTGACCCAGGAGCAGGACCTGACACTGGGTCGTGTTGAACCTAATAGCATTTGCTGTGACCCATTGATTCAGCCTGGGCAGATCCTTCAGTATTCCTGCCTTCCAGTAGATCAACAATATTGCCCAACTTTGTGTCATCTGCAAACTGACTGAGGGTATACTCAATCCCCTCATTCAGATGATCCATAAAGGCATTAAACAGGTCTGGCCCTGATATGGACTCCTTAAGGAGCACCATTGGTGACCAGCTGCCTGCTGGGTGTAGGTCTTCACTCTCTGGGCCTGGCCATCCAGACAGTTTTTAACCCAGGAAAGGGTGACCCATCAAGTCTTGAACAGCTGGTTTCTCAAGGAGGGTACTGTGGGAAATGGTGTCAAAGGCTTTACTGGCAGCCAGGAAGACAAAATCCACAGCCTTTCTCTCATCCACAGCAGGTCTCCATGCTGTAGAAGGAGATAAGGTTGGTCAAGCAGGACCTACCTTTTCTGGCATGGAACACATGCTGGCTGGTCCTGACCCCCTTGATTGTCTGATTGCACTTGCTGTAGGGTGGCATTCAAGATGATCTGGTCTATGACCTTCCCTGGACACGATCAGTCTGTAATTCCCTGGGTCCTCCTTCTGACCCTTCTTGTAAAGGGGCATTGGATTTGCCATCATTCAGCCAGTTGGGACCTGCCCAGTTGTCCAGTATGTCTGGTAAACACTTGAATATGGCCTGGTGAGTACTTCCGTGGGCTCCCCCAGTACCCTGGGTGGATCCCAACTGACCCCATCCACTTGTTCAGGTCAAAGTAGTCTAGGAGCTGGTTGACCATTTCCTCCTGGATTATGGGGGCTTCATTCAGATTCCTGTCTCTGTTTTCCAGCTCAAAGGGTGGGTACCCAAAGAACCAAGTTTTACTAATAAAGACTGAGGCTAAGAAGCGCCTCAGCCTTTTCCTCAGCCTTTGTCACCAGTCAAGACTGGAGGTTCTTCTTGGTCCCCTTTTTGTTGCTGATGCATTTTTAGAAGCATTTTTTGTTGTCTTTACTGCAGTAGCCAGATTAGGTTCTGGCTGGGCTTTGGCCTTTCTAATTTTCTCTCCATGTAGGCTCAATGTGTCATTGTAGTCCTCTTGAAGTACCTGTCCATTCTTCCGGAGGTCATGAACTCTGTTTTTTTCCCCATTAGTTCCAGAGTTCCAGCAAAGGAACTGGGATAAACTATGTTGGATAAAAAAATATACTTAGCCTACATAAGTTAAGATTTAACACTATTTATATATTCTAAATCTATAATTTATTTGCTATATTGGACAACTATAATAAACATGGTTGAGGGAAACCATTTATATTCGTGTTTTGATTAATAAAAATGTTACGTAGGTGGAAATTAAAATATGTGTCTTTTACATTATTAGGTGTTTCATTTTGAAACTAGCACAAACTTTTCTCAATTTTCTTAGAAAAAATTCCTAATTTCTGGCACCTTATATATTGAATAAATTTAATTTTACATGAGTAGAATGAGCTGGTTATTCAAAGTGATATGTAGCATTCTTTTATTGAGACACAAGATTAAATTTTAAAAGCCAGAAAATGTGTATTACTTTCAAAACTGACTCAATAAAAGAAAGTGTTTATTTATAGCCTCTCTATGTGTTGCATCTATTATTAGGCTACCATTGCCTTACTTTTGGTAGCGTTGAAGCCTCAGATATAATGATGAATCATTCCAAAGATCCATTTGTCTTGTAATAAGTCAGAAGATTCAGGTATATGGAAGTAGGTTGCAGATGGAAGGAAAAGAGACAGTACTTAATGGGAAACTTAGCCTAGATCACAATTCCAAGGTGTCACAAAAAGATTTCCTTCCATAGATAAAGCTTCTTGTCACTTAAAATTGTGGAGACAAGCATGTCAGCTGCAGTGTCTTGGAATATTAGATCAGCAGAATAAATCAGTTTTTAGATTTACCTAAAGCAGTGTAATTGAAAAATACCAATATATTGATACTGATGATATTCTGATATTGATGATAGTGAAAAAGCATCACTCGCTGATAATGTTCATTCTCAGAAGGAAAGCATTTCTCCTTGCCTGCACTGTACAGCTTTTAAATTATGTGAACTTCTATTTCTGAACTTCCACTGATTTTGTAAATGCTTCTGAGTTTTATGAATTTCTGTATGATCTGTGGGCACTTTTGCCTCTTGGGACTAGCAGAAGGGTATTTGAGTGGGAGGAAGGTACTGGAGTCAGTTAAATCACCTCTTTTTTCATTACTTAGAAGCATCTTAATAGACTGACCTTTGGGAAAATATTAATATTTAACACCAGTAAAATTTATGTGTGCTGTAAGTGGTGCAGATGCTAATTTTAAGTAGCTTTTGTTTCAAAATACTTCAATATTTTTGCTGTTTCAGATGTCAGCCTTTGCTTTTGATATTGAAGGATTGTTTTCTATGAGATGCTAACAGGGGATATTACCTATCATCTGAATAGGCTCAATGTATGGCAGGATGTATGGTTGGCAATTAAATCTACAGTACTTGAACCATGCTGAATTGTTTGACTGGTCAGGCTTAATAATTTTAAGCTATATTCATGTATAATATTATCAATATTTTTGCAAAAATCAAGGAAAAGCCGTCACTCCAGTGGAGAGTAATGAGTTCGTTTAGCAAATTACTCTCTGGTGTATTTCTCCCTAGCTATAAGAAAAGAACATTTTCAACTTGTTTGAAAATTTAACAAGTGTTAATTGTGAGTTGGTATCCTGAGCTGATTTGGAAGTGGGAGTTTTCACAGAGGAAGTAAGATGTAGATAAGGAGGGAATAACTAATGACCAGCCTTGAAAGGAGCAGCTTCTGTTTGATGCTATAGAAAGTGGAAAAGAAAATAGATGATTTGGAAATTTTCTTTGCAGCCGTGTCCTGTGTGGATAAAGTCGATATAAGTTGCTAAGAATCTAGATGTTAAGATCTTTGCAGATAAATAGGAAAAGTTGAATCTGAGATCTGGAAAATGGGTTTTTTCATTTCAGTGTGTACCTATTGCCTTGCACTTCTGAACAAGTATCAATTACAGAATGTATTCATAATCCGAGGCAACTACATTCAGCTTTGTTTAGTTCATGGAATCATAGAATCATAGAATATCCTGACTTGGAAGGGACCCAAAAGGATCATTGACTTCAGCTTCTGGCCCTGTGCAGGACACCTCAGGAGTCACACCATGTGCCCAAGGGCATTGTCCAGACATTTCTAACTCTGTAAGCCCTGGTACTGTGGCCACTATTGTGAGGAACGTGTTCCAGTGCCCAACCACCCTCTTGGTGAAATATCTTTTGCTAATACTCAACCTAAACATCCCCTGACACAATTTCAGCCCATACCCACAGGTCCTGGCACTGGTCACAGAGATAAGAGATCAGGGCCTGCCCCTCTGCTTCCCCTTATGAGGAAGTTGCAGACTGCAGTGGGGTCTACCCTCAGTCCTTTACTTCTCCAAGCTGAGCCATCTTACACTATCTAACCTCAACCATATATAGAGAAGTTGAGCATCATAAGAATTAATTTTGGGAATTTTATAGGCTCGAAATCATATGTGTGTAGCTGTAGTACTTGATGTCTTTTTTTTTTCCTGCGTATTTTTCTAAATATTTTTGGTTTATGACATATTTCAGTAGGAATCTTATAGCATGATTTTAGATAAACATGAAATGGTACTTAAGCTGTTATCCATTTATAAGTGAAACGTGAAAAAAAGCCCTGAGGGATGTCTCCCAGCATGTCTAGAATTTGTCTATCAGTAAGAGAGAAACATAGCTCCAGATATTTTCATAGCATGTTCAGCATTCCAGTGAAACTCTACATTTATTTTGCCAGGATGGTCTGTTTTTTGACCAACATGTGGGTGATGATTCTCAACTATTTGAGAATAAGACTCCTATACTACTACATTTTATCACATTATGGCATATCCTCTACTTATTTTGTCAAAACCATCACTTTCAGACTTTCTTGGCTTACATTAATATCCTAGTAATCAGAGGAAGTTTGTGAACTTGATTTATCAGGGGTTCCTTGAGAAGTATTAAATATTTGTGCAATGATTAAACCTAATCTTTTTCTGTTTCTTTTTAATTTTTTCTTCTAATTCAGTGATAAAAAAAGGGTATTTCCCTACAGTTGTCTAGGCAAAGAACAGCAAGTAAGTAATTTACAATGAAGTGGGATTACAAACCTGGATTTTTCTAGCACACTGTGCAGAGGCTATAGCCTGCAAAGAGCTTCAATTATTCATAAAGCCCTCACAAAACTCCCATTTTGAAGATTCAAAAATTACTTGCACAAAGATTGCCAGCTAAAATGGAAGGATGTGCAAAATAAGGTTCTAATTTTGTGTAGATGAATCTCTACAGAAGTTTTTTCTAGAGTTAACACAAAATAATTTCTCACTAGGTAAGTGAGGAGATGACAGCTGAGGAAAAATTGCATCTGAAGAATAAGATACTCCACATTTTCTATCAGGTTAGGGTTGAAAACAATTTGGTACTGGGATATTGGCAACATAAAAGTTATATATTAGCCTAATTCCCAGGAAGTAGTTAATACAGTTCTATGCAGTGGTTAAATAACAGACATTTAGGCTTTGGATACCTAATGATAGTTCTATATAGTACTGTTCATCCAGGCTTTGTTCTTCACTTAAAATCTGCTTCACCTGTAGAAATGCTGCATTATTCCAAAAGAAAAAGTAAAAAAGGTCAGAAATTTGGGCTGTTGGACAACTGTTTATCCTTGAGATAATTTTCAATATAGTGAATCTTGAAATATATAATATTTGGGTAGATAAGCTTAGCAAGAAGTTTTTTAATACATCTTATTAATATGTTCTTATATTTATGAGAATATGTAATACTGATACACGTGTATGAGTTATCTGAACACTTATGTGTATGTGTGATCCTGGTGATTTATTGAAAGCAGATAAATAGACCAGCAACAGAGAGGTTGTAAATGTAAGTTAAATGTCTCTAAAAACAGCTATTCTGTGTTAATAATAAGAGTAATAGAACTGCTTTCATTTTCTGTGTCTGTATGAAGCAGGGAAATTCTACTGTCTCTAAGTATAGAACATAATGAAAATCATTGACTCAGTAATAATAGAATAAATATAAAATATCTTGAGACTAAGCAATAAAAATTAATTATGACTGTGACACGTTTATTAAAACGGAGATTATATATGCATGTGAAAAAATATAGTAGGAAAAATAGAAATAAAATAAATCAGTAGCCACTTTTTAGATAATTGGGTTTAACAGATATAAAAGTGCTACACTTTCACTAAATAGGACGTCTAGCAAAACCAACTTTTTTCCTTAGGGATCAATCTCAAATTCTGTATATATAAAATTTATTATTGCAGTTGCTGTATAAATAACAGGTTTGATAGACACAGTTATAAAATTAACTTCTTAAAAATTTGGTATATATTGGGATTTTCTCTATTGCTGCTTTGATTATTTAGCATACAAAGTGATAAGCAAGAAAGAGGGAAATATTTCTTACTTTCTAAACGTGCAGTGGGAATTCCTACAAATAAATAGGAAACAGAAAACTGGAACATGCATCAGGTCTATGTTGTGAGTTTCACTTTGGAGACTATAAAAGAGATCTACCCAGAGAGTGGCTGTCAAACACAGGTTCTGTCAAGCTATTATTCAATTATTATGTATTATTATATACCAAGTTAACTATTACCCAATTTATATATGGCTCTGCATATAACAAGTGCAACTGTAAGTCCCAGTTCCATTTGACTTTGGTGATGATAATTTGTTCCTCAGTGTTTTCCCTCCAGTTGCACAAGAAAGACAGAACTTTAAAAATGCAGGTAAATGGACAGTGTCGCAGTCTATAATCTGTAAAGTGTTTGTTTACTGAGTTACACCTTGTTGTTTGATAGTCAGCCCTGGTCACTCTTTACTTCCTTGGTACTTAATGTAGAATTGACCAAAAAAAAAAAAACAACCAAAACCAAACCCCAAACCATGTAGCTGTGTAATTGAAGCACTCTTAATTGAAGGATTAAGTTTCCAAGACGATGAGCAGTTTTTAAAAAGAGTTGCCCTTTTCCAAAATCTAAGTACATTATGATATACTTAGATTATGATTTTTTGTCGCTAGATAAGTTTTGTATAAAATTTTGTGACCTAGTTATATTTGTACTTTTACCAAATGATACGATCATATCTACTCTGAGATATTCTAGCTAGTGCAGGGAGAGGGTATGCTGCCTGAAGACTAGAGAGGAAGTACCTAACCTAGAAGTACACCTTTTATTCCTTTGCTTTTTATAAAATCAATTTACCTACCATATTATTAAAAAAAAAAAAACAACCAAATTCTGCAAATCACCTGAGAAAAACTTTCTAGGTTTCCAACTACAGAGGAAGATACCTAAGGAGGCAGAGGTTACTTCTCTAACTAGGTAGTTAGCTTAAGTTCTGCTCTACCACCTTCTGTAAATTGAAAGCCTAATGAAAGCCCTGTGACTTTTGTGTCGATCTAGACATCCCATAGCAGTCTATAACATAAAACTCTGAAATACTGAATAATGAAATGAGATACAGCTGTGTTTTTTGCCCAGGTCTTTTATGGTTTTCATCAAAATGTTACTTTGTCTGGTACATTAGGTACCATCAGGTAGGTAATGGGAAATTTCTAGAATTTAATATTAAGGGTCTTTGGAAGAGTATTTGTAGTGTAGATATATTGGCACAATATATTTGTAATTGTAGAAGTCTATAAGACACTGAATTCTAATGTTTTTTACAATAAACTCGTATGTGCAGCTCTGTAGAAGACAACCTACTGTATGACTCATATTTCCTTAAGCACTCAGGATCCTGTGTATCCCTAGAGAAGGGAAAGTTATGCAGAATGTTAACTGGTGGAAATGATAACACAAATCGTAATTTGTAGTTCAGGTTAATTTAAAATAATGGTTTTATTGTCATGCAATTTAGAATTCTTAGTACTCAGAGGATCAGATACTTCAGAATGGACAGCTGAAGTGATGTTGCCCTATACAAAGGATTGAAGAATACTGCCTTGCAAACCTTTGTCAATGATTAATCTCTTTGAAGGAATGCTCATACGTGAGTTGTTTCTTTAACAATCTTCTGTGGGATATTCAACATATCTTGATTGATACTTGGTGATGTATTCACCCTCTTTATTTTTCTTTTCACATTTATATATTTAATATTGTTTTAAAATGAGATAATAAAAGTGGCTAACAAATTCCTCCCATATTATTCTTCCTGTTATAATGCTCTGATTTAGTAAATTTAGACTAGTGAAGAATCAGCATAACACTGAGTAAGACCTACCTGATAATGTAAAAAACTAATTTCAGGTAATTTCTGGTAGAGTATCTCCAATGTAGGTATTTCTAGGAGGATGTTACATTGTTTTATTACTGGGTAAACAGGGTTTGAAGATTTAAAAAAAAAGCTTTGACAGATAGTTTGTAAATGAGATTAAGGAAACAGTGAACTAGTAACAAAGATGAAATATCAGCAGAATTCTATAGGGTGATCTAGAGCACATTAAAATTAAATCTGTGTTTTAAATGATAAAATTGAAGGTCAGATACCAAGAAGTCAAAACTACAGGTACATAAAAGGGACTGAAAATCTTTGAGCAAGACAGAGACAGAATTGTAGTGAATAATATTTGTTGTGTATCTATGAATTTTTTCCATAGTGACTATGTAACATTTTAATATTTTCTTCACTTAAAGCTGTAATATTTCAGCACTACAGTAATGGCAATCTAGTTAAGCCTATATAATAGCTCATCCTTGAAGAAATATAATCAAGACATATTACCAGGAGCAAACATTTTTTAATTCAAAGTTTATGCTTGGATTATTTTTTTGTGGAATTGAGGTAAAGATATTGAAATGGATGAAACAGTGCAATTTACTAATTTTTGCTTTTGTTCTGATTAAACTTTCATGGGTTTGGGACAATACAGCTGGCTGAAAAAAAGCTCGGGGTCATTACTACTTTTCTTCGTACAATCAATTTTACTAAAGTTTTGACTGTAATCCCTGGTGTTCAGCCTGCCATTTGTTTGACAGGAACCTAACAGAATAAACTGAAATGGTAATTTTTCATTACTATACATAAGTAGAGCTCTTACAGACATATTGTAGCAAAACCACCGTCACATTTCCCCAGACTGTGTTTATTGCCATTTTAAACACTTTTATCGTACAAGGTCAGGTTGTACACTACAACATTTCATTTTTTGTTGATGGTAATTATTCTTCCAGCTCAATGAAAAACAAGTTTGTAATGCTTTTCATGAAAGTGATTACTTGGAGATACTGCCAAATTTTAGATAACTTTTCACATTATTAAAATGTATATAAGCTTCAGCTGCTGGGAATAAAGACAGAATACTATTTTCTTACATTAATTTTGTATGTTTCACTTTCTGTTGTTTATTGCCTTTGTGCATTTTAATGATAATTTTGCCACAACAGTAGCTAACAGCCTGTGATGTGGACAGAGGAATATATGGGCAATAGGAATGCCTGCCGTTCTATTAACGTTTTAATAGTTTAAAGATTTATGATCCATATTTATATGTGCAAAGTATCTGATCCTCAAATTAAAATTAACTCTATCATAGAAATGATTTTTTTGGTATTTGAATATATCTGTGTATCCAAATATATGTATATATCTGTATATCTGTGTACATCTGAATATGCAAAACTCTAAAGTAATATTTTTGCATTCATATATACTCTTAATTTAAATGTCACTGTCAGCTGGTGAAGATTATGGCCATGGTAGTGTAAGACAGATGGCAGATTTTTCAACAGAAAACTTGTCTGCCTTAGACATCCAATTGAATTATTTGTTTTCACTTCTATTCGGAATACCTTGTAGGAATACCTTGGGAAGAATGGGAGCATTTGGCATAGTAATATTTTGCGTATGCAAATTGAATACCTTTTATCCTGAATACTCTAAAAATATTTCTTACAGTTACTATTTTTCATAAAAAGCTATACTTGTGTAATCATATGTGTAAACACAAGTTTCCTCAAGGAAACTGTTATTTAATGCCATCTACAAAACAAATGAATGAATGCAGGAGTTTTTTTAAAAGAAGTTTCATAATGAAAAAAATTAAATATCCCTATTCCCCATCTAAAATTAATTAAATACTAGTCAGTGACACTCAGAAGCAGATTCAAACTCAGTATGAAAATATGTGAAGATGAGCAGCAAGGCAGCATCTGTATCTTCTCCTGCAAGTAAACTATTTTCTGTCTTGAGTTTCTGTGTTTAAAATTTTAAGTAGCAAAGTACATGGAGTTGTTTTCTCATTTGTGCAGCCTACTCCAAGAAGAAATAGGACTGTGGAGTGCTTTGTGTCATTTCCTTTCAAGCCAGCAAAGAGGCTGACTCCAGCAAACAGGAGAGCTTAGTAGTTCTCCTGAAAAATAGAAGTAGGGAACAGAGAATATATTTTTTAATTGGATCAGGAAGTATAACAACAGAAATATAACAACAATTACTTCAGAAAGTAACAATATAAATCCTTAGAATAGAACATTTCACCAGTAAACTATTTCATTTAATGTAACTTCTGATGCATTGCTGAAGTTACAACCAGAGAAAACATCCAGCAAAGCTGCTTCTTGGTGAAAGAGTATGCAGCCCATCACTTCCCTAGAATATTTGCAGCATAAATAATTTTATGCTTCTTTATACAGGGCTTTGATAGTATTTTAGTATTTCTTCAAAATGTAACTGTGATTTTAAGATTTAAGTTCTTAATCAACATTTTTTAGTGCTGTATCATTCTTTTTTTACATCATAAGAATGTTTGTTAGGATAAGTATCTCATTTCAAGATAACCATTCCAACTGATCTAAAACTAACTTGCAAAAATCAGATCTGTTTTCTCATGTCTGAACTGTCTGCAACAGCTCTATGAATGTTTGTGCTGGTTCAGAGTGTATACAAATTTAGGGAGGAGTGCATCATTACCAAAACTATGTTTTTCCAAGAAACACAGAGATAAATACGAATATAATTCTAATGTGAACCAATGGTAGGAGTAGAAAGACCCTAGTCCTGACTGCATACTAAGGTATAACCCTTTTCTAGGCTTGGAAAATAAGTTTAATGAACAGCAGAAGTAAGGGAGCCTGCTTGGCTACCGACTGGGGTCTTGCAGTTGATTGGTTTTGGTGTCTGAAGCAGTATGTTCTCAAAATGAATCTTTTAAATGAAGTTATGTCATCCATAAATATTCTATTCTGTGTGTGTCCTTTGGATACAAAGTTCACACTAAGCCTACTTAGTGACACTGCAAATACAATTTTTCTCCCTTACATAGATGTCATACAGAATTTACAATCAGTAAATACTGTTGCTTTGACTTTCTTAGTCTTTACAATTTCTTTCTTTAATTGGTCAGTTTCTTCCAAAGTCATTATGAAAAAACTCACTTTCTCCTTAGGACATTAACATAATCAGACGAAACATATTGAGGTATTTTTGGTAGCATGGTATTTCATATTTTATCCTAAGACCCTCTTCTTTCAAACTGAAAGTTTATTTCTGATAACATTAATTGAAAAAGTTTTATTTGAATAATTTATTTATACTTTTGTTAATGAAACTGTTCTTAATCTCAAAATGCAAAATTTCATTTATGGAAAGTATTCCAAGAAAAAACCTAAAATCTCAAGTTTGCACAATTGCCAAAAAAAAAAAAAAAGAGTAGAGAGTTATCTAGAAATATGTAGTTGTTTGAGTTTAATCCTCTTCCCATGTTTAAAAACTTTTTCTTATAAAATTAAGTTTCAAGAAAGGGATACCTGCTTAATTACACCTGTAGAATCTCTTGAACTCTTGCCTGGTGTTTCAAGGGAAGTTTAATAAATCTACCTTCTACCTCCTTTACTCCAGATGATACAGTATATACTAATTTCTTTATTTAATTCAGTTGTATTAATTGGGATTCTGTGGAGATTTTGGTGGGAATAATTTCAAGTGACACATCTTTCTCACCTGATTTATCAGGCAAATGATAAGGCTGAGTCAAAGGAAAAGGTAAAAAATATATGTCTTGAGAAACAAGGAGACCCAGTTTCAAAAAGTGATCATCTTAATCTACAATGGAGTAACACTCTGACCATCTGAGTTTTGTATAATTTTTTTCTGTACTTAGTACCAGTACTTTGTTTTAGGCAAAAATTTTGTCTGGAGGTAATTTTAGCAGAGAAGAATCCAGGTTCCCACATTATAGGAACTTTAAAATAAATTTGTTCTGAGTATCCATAATAAATTATATTCTGCTGAAGAGTTGATATCTATAGCTTAAGAAAAAGTTCAGCTGTCTGGTAGTTAGGTTTTTAAAATTTATTATTTTAATGCAATTTTTCTGTCACTTGGCTGTTGAATATCTCCTCCTCCTCTTTATTTCTTCATTTGATTTAGACCTTATTTCAAATCTACAGCAAAAATATAGATTTTACACATCTTGATCTATTAAATTGCCTGGATACTCGTTGTTTGCTTTTGATTTTGTTTGTTTGTTTGTTTTTTTCATTTCTGTAAAAGTGTTTATTATGTTATGTAAGAAATGACTAATAGATGACTATATAAAAAATTAATGTCTTTCATCAGATCTTGCTGTTCCTTCGTATTCTGAGAGCTGGATATCCTTGATGTGTGAGCAAATCTTCCAAGCCCCCTTTTAGCTGCCGAACCACCCTGTGCACAGACGCATACATTTTCACTTATGAAGCTTTGCCTGTGAAATTAATTTTGTAGTTTTTATAATTTTAGCTATATGCATAACTGGTTAGTTTTTAGTGCCCAAATCACGAGTACCTGCTAACTTCTGTGGCGGGTTTGGAACTGTGACACTCTAACTGTCACAGTGAGGACGCTGAATTCTGCTGTGAGGATTGAGGAGAAGATCATAGGCTGATTTGGCAGAGTGAGGTACAGTTACAACTTTGAGCAGTGTCCCAGAAAGAGGTTGTGTCTTATAAAATCAAAAAAAAAAGAACAAAGAGACACCCAGGACTAGCTTTGAATTGCATTGAGGCAAAATACTTTTACATTTGAACAAAATCAGTCTTACCATTTTGATCGTGATCTTGCAAAAGTGCTAGTACTAAAGAGAATGTTAGTTATTGCCTATGAGAAAAACTTGCTTAGTATCATATTGACACCCTCTTTTTGGTGTGTATTATCAGTGTACCTCACCACTGTTTCTTGTAACCTGTTTACAGTGTTTCATTGGAGTCTTCAAAGAACTATTCTCAACTAACTTGAACATTTTTAAATATGTTTAGTAAGACACTTCTCCCCTCCCCCAAGAAACTACTAAGAGATTCCATTATGATAAAATATGTGCCACTGTAATTTGATGACAAAGAAATTCAACTATTGAAAATAGATAAATGCTATTACTTGGGTGTCAATATGGAAATCAAAAAAGGACATGTTTTGTTGTTTTTTTTAAAAAAATAATAGAGTTAAAGTTTGGAAATTTAAATGCCAAACAGAAAAAAGTATTGTTTTTGTATTTTATTTAAATCACACCTCAGGTAATGCATTTTAAAAAAATGGTAATAGTTTGCAGGTTATTTATATGTAGGTTGTTTTGTTTCATTTACTTCTATAGGGTAAGGTTAAATATATGTGGATGAAACAGATCAGATAACAGAAAGTTGCAAACTACTTATGATGATAGAGAAATAAAAAGATTGTTACTCCAGTATGTGTAATTAAAGGGATGAATAGAAAAAAGGGAAATTGCAAATTTTGTTTTGTGGAATGGTAACTACATTTTCAGTGGGAAGAACTGGAAAGAAAGATTTCTATGGATCCTTGGTGGGATCAGATGGTTTGCTGATATAATCATGACAGTGCCACTGAACTCATTTAAAGAATCTGGGGTCATGGTCTTATTTATTTTTAATTTTCTTGAAGTAACTAATTAAGAACATGACCCAAACCTGAATGAATAAATCTTTTTTTTCTCAATAGGAAATAAACACTTATCCTGGGTAGATAGTGGAAACTGTGTGTTGTAATAACCTTTCCTTCTTTTTGTTTTTCTGACTATTGTTCTGTACCTATTTTTTAAAATGTATACAATTTAGGTAAAATTAGGATGGGTTTTCGCAGTAAATCAGAGCTTCGGAGGAGTTAAAATAAATGTTTATTTTCAATACACAGTAACTTTCTTCGATAATATGCTTGCAAGTGTTTTTTTCACGTTTTCTAATTCACTACTAGTAGTAAAGACACTAAATTCGAATTTGTCGAGGCAAAACCCAGATCTTTTTCTAAGGAAGTGGGCCCCCTCTACTGTTAAATGAGAGTAAATGCTGTTGCATGCAGGTTTTTTTCTTAAGTTAGTGTAAATACGAAGATGACATCGGACGGTTAAGGAAAATACAGTAAGCATAATCTCTCACTTTTTTCTTTCTTCATAATGCAAAATAGGATTCTATGTAAAGATGAAGCATGCTAATTTTATTTTATGCATGTGGTCACAAGCTGTAGAGTCTCAGGAAAAATGAAAGTTAGTGTACAGGACTTGATAACTTTACTTGTCAGATCTATAACTCCCATATTTTGGCTGCACAGCTTCAGGCCACTCTTATTTTTCATCTGTACTTCAATATGTGAGACTTCACTCGGGCTTCAGGAAATTTTTTTCTTTTTCTAGTGTATGTGTGTGTGTGGGGGGGTGGGTGTGGGTGTGTATTAGTGTGTATTTAAATAATATTCCTTTTTCAATAAAAGTAGCCTTTCAAAAATAAATTTGATTGCGGCACAGAGTGCCAGAGAGCATCTTTTTTGAAGTGGTGCCTGAGAAAATGTCTAATTTTATTTCCTGGTGTTGGTAAGAAGAGAGATGCATCAACTACAAGTTACTTATCTAATTACTGACAAAGAATATACAGAAATTACACTTTTGAAGACTGCCTTCTCTGTAACTGTTTCAAAGTTGTTTTAAGAAGAGCAACTTGGTTGTTTGTTGTTTTCCTTTGAATTAATGAGAATGTTGAAAGTGCTTTCATTAGAACTAATAAAAGGACTTCTTAAGACATGATTTAACACTACAAAGGCAGTTTCCTTATCTCTGCTTGAGCTTTCATATCCTGTAAAGATAACCTATCTATAGGCATTTTAAGTCCTTTGAATGATTCAGATTTTATTTTAAAATATGAAGAGGTATTTATGAAAGGCAGACTTGCAAAGAGAAAGATTAGTTTATCTACTTGTTGGCTCTTTTAAGTATGAAAACATTGGAACTTGTTGAAGAAGGTAAGGAAAGACCTTTTTACCGTAGTATGTGCTCCATTAATAGAAGCAAGAAATTGAACTTTTTTAATTTTAATCTGAGACAAACCAACTGAATAGCCACTCCCTTTATGACAGAATGGGATTTGGACTATCATACAGTTATTATAGCTGAAGATAGGAAGTACGTAAGAATCTGAGGCAATGTTATTAGAAGCACACTTGAGACTTTTGTACTATGTTTGTGTATTCTTAAAGCAGTCCTCCTAAATACTTTCAAAAGTGACACCTCTCCTGACGTGCAGTGTTCTAAATATGGCAGTTTTGGGAGTGGAAAATGGATTTTTTAAATGCTTTATCTTCAAGTGAAACTTTAAAAATAATGTAACATTGTCATTAGAGGTCTCTAGAAGTCTGTGCTTCCTTGAAAATGATTGCATCACTGTTATTTTTTAGCCCAACAAGCATGTTTTATGCAAGTGGATAGAAGTGTTTTCTCCCTTGAAATAACTTCCTTTCATATATAATATAGATCCAGATTCATGTACAAATCTACCCCAAGTCCATTCAGAATTGATGATGACTTAAAACTAACAATTTTTAAGAAATGACACTTGCAATAACTATTATTGGGAGTCATCACTATAAATTATCATCAATTCTTTATAATTTTACAAAAATCTGCATATTCTTATATTCTTATATTCCCTTTACTCTCTTGGTAGTTCAGCATATCTAATCTTTCAGGCTTGCTATAAAAACTGAACTATGAAAATCCTCCACTTTCTTTATGCATGTTTCTAAATTCCTTACTCTCATTTTTGATCCACAAGCAAGCCTTATGCTTATTCTGATGTCTTCAGTTATCTGTTGTTTTTGTTTGGTTTCCTCATTTTTTTCCTCTGCTGTAATATACAGAACAATTATGTTTTTCCTTTTGTTCCTAAACATATTGAATACAATTGCTCCTCCTATTTTTCCATTCCACATGAAGTTAAAACTCAAATTTCTCATCTTCAAATTTGTGCAGTTTCCATATTAGAAATTATTTTCCACTAGCTTTCCCCTCTTGCATATTACCATGGCTTTTAACTATTAAATGGTGAGCACTGTATCTCTTTTCCTTGGAACAGTTGTTGATGGAGACTGCAATGGTTCATGAAACCCAGAATTTCTTTTTTGACTGTGATTTTCTCTGTAAGAAAGTTTCTAAGAAAAAAATCTTTTAAGAAAAAGTGTAAGAACTGCAAAAAGAATGTATTATAAGCCTACTTAAGACAGTTTCATCTCCCAGCTATTTTCATCTATGAGTCTTCTATGCAGGATGTGGATCCTATTGAGTTAACAACATGAAATGGAATTATTTTCCGTGAACTTGTTTAGTGTGCCCTTCAGCTCATAGGAACTTTTATGATCTATAGTCACTCTTCACAAGGAGTTACAGAGATCAACTGTTTGTTACATAAAGAGATGAATTGTTCACCTTTGAACTTCATCTCCACTAGCTTCATGTCATGCCCAGTCCCCAGGTCAGAAAACAGAACAAAATATTTAGCGTAACCCCTTTCCTTAGATATAATCTTATAGATGAGTTTGCTGCTCCTGTATTTACTTGCATTTTGGGGTTTTTTTATATATTTGCAGTGTATTATCATGGGCTTAACTTAATTATGAAAAACTGTATTAATTTTTAAAATTTCTCTGGTCTGTAATAGTGAGCAATTAAAACAGCATACAGACTCAGAGATATGTTAGAAGAGACTTCCTGAGATCTCTAGCCAGCCTCCTGCTAGGCAGTGCCCACTTGGGTTTTGAGTACCTCCATGGGTAGACTTTCTACATCCTCTTGGGACAGCGTTCTCTGACGTTCAGCCATCTTCATGGGAATTTTTTCTATACATCCAGTCAGAATATAACGTGTTCCAACTTGTATCTACTGCCACTTGTCCTGCAGTTTGCAATAAACCTCACTCCCTCTTCTCCACACCTTCCTATTCAGTGGCTGCAGACTGTGCTGCGGTCTCAACGTAGTGTGCTTTTCTTATGGATGAACAAACCCACTTTTCTTAGTCTCATCTTTGAGTATTCTCTGGACTTGCTCCACTGTGTCAGTGTCTTTCTTGCACTTAGAAGTCTAAAAGTGTGGTCTTAAGAAGGTGAAAATCACTTCCTTCAATCTGCTGAGAACAATTTTGTTAATATAGATGAATATGTGGCCTTCATTACTGCAGGGGCACATTGTGGAAACTTACTAGCTTACTGATAAGTTCCTGTGCACCAGAAACCTCTGGTCTTTTCTGGGGCTTTTTCCTGGCTAGGCAGAAAAATGCTTGTACCTACTGCATGGGGTTATCCCATTCCAGCTACAACATTTTGCACTTCATCATTGTTGAACTCCTTGATAGTCCTAGCATCAAAATACTTTTATGTCCCAAATAGCAGCCTTGCCTTCCAATTATCAACCTCCCCCTGTCTGGTGTTGTCACAACTGCAGCTCTCCATTGCAGATGCAGAAAACTCACATTTGGTAGCAGCCTGGAGATATAGGTTAAAAATAGAAATTCAGAATTATGTTTAAGACTAAATGTGTTTGAACGAAGAAAGAAAACTTTTATTGTTCGTTAAAAACTACTAGTAATTTCACTACTAAAGAACAGTCAAACTGTTACAGTGGATATCACTGAATAACAACAAATGGCAAGAGAATGCCTTCTTGCTAAATTCAGTGCAAAGCAAGATTAAAAAAAAAGGTCAAGATGTTGCTAATGGGTGTTAGGTAGATTTCAGGCACTGTTTTTTCTTCCTCTGTATTCCTATGTGCCCTACATACTTGCTCAGCTTGCCTCTGCAGTGTTTATTTACAGTGCACTCAGAGGAGCTCAGCTAGAAGCAGATTTTACAGTTTCAGCCTAGTGCCCACCGCTTTGCCTCTCACATAGCTGACCTGTCATTCCTCCCATCCTTCAGTTACTTTAACACTGTGCAAAAGAAACTATACCCTTGGTACTTTCAATTTCATAACTTAAAAAAAATTAAATTCTATGAACTGATTAGAATCCTGCGAGGAAAAGAACTGCTGGCCAAAGACATTTCATGCTTCCAAATTTACTTAGAATGACAGGGCACAACATATTTAAGTCTGCTTGAAATGTACAAACTTTGCCCCTTCATGTGGAAAATATTAATCAAACTTTTTCTACTGACCAGTGATTACAAGCAGATGTGGTTCAACTGAGATGAAGTATCACTGGTTGTATTAGAGAGGTACTTCAATAAATTCCATTTGATTAAGGATCTGCACTTTCCTTGAATTTGGGATGATCTTGCCAACACTTGTGCATAATTTTGCTCTCTTCTAGAATTTAATTTTATCCAGTAAACATTGTATTTTCTTTCCTACCACTTTTATTCAAGATACATTGAACAAAACCTGCCATTTTTAATTTCTGCTTTGCTTACTCCACTTTGAAACCTGGATCACATTTTTAATCAAGTCCAGCCTTTATCTTGTTCCTTACTGTAGGACTTGTAGCTGTAACTCCCCTTATCTGTAATGCAGGTTACAATTTCTATCCATGTTCAGAAAACAAAAATTAACAGGGGAAAATGGCAGCTGAAGCATGGAAAATTGGAATGGTACTGCTGTAGTTTTATGCCAGCTGGCAATTAAGCATCCCACAGATTCTCACTCACTTCCCCGTCCCATGAGCAGGATGGAGGAGAGAATTGGAAGAGTAAAGGTGAGAAAACTTGTGAATTGAGATAAAGGCAGTTTAAAGTCACAGAAAAGGAAGTAAAAAATAATGCTTATAATGATAAAAGATACACAAAACAAGAGATGCCCAAAGCAGTTGCTCATCACTCGCTGATTGAAGCTCAGACACTTTATAAGCAGTGGCCTCCAGCCAGGTTTCCTGCTAATTCTATTACTAAGCATAATGTCATATTGTATGACCTCTTGACCACTTTGGGTCAGCTGGCCTGGCTGTGTCCCATCACGACTTCTTGTGTGTTTCCAGCTTTCTTGTTGTCTGGGCATGAGAAGCTGGCAAGTCTTTGACTTAGAATAAACACTACTTAGCAGCAATTAAAGCCATCAGTGTATTATCAACATTAGTCTCACATTAAATCCAAAGCAGAGCACTGTAGAGTATCTAGAAAGAAAATTAACTCTATCCCAGCCAAAAACTGGACTGTATTTACCCCTTATTGAATACCATCTACATAATATTCAGATTCCAACTTCCTGATTAATCATCCTGCCTGTCTTCTGATACGTACATATAGATAGCATTCCCTTAGAAAAGAAAATAATATAATCTCAGGAAGAATTTAGCTTTTTCTCAGCAGGTTCTTTTCCTTTTGGCTTTAGAGTCACAGAATCACAGAAGAGTAAAAGTTGGAAGTGCTTCATCTGGTACAGCCTTTCTGCTCAAGCAGAATACCTGGTGCAGGATTGTGTGCAGACAGTTCTGGAATATCTCCAGTGAGGGAGACTCCACAGCCTCTCAGACAATCTGTTCCAGTGCTCAGTAGGCCACCTGCACGGTAAAGAAATTCTTCCTAATGTCTGGTTGGAATTGCATCAGTTTTTTGCCTGTTGCCTCTTGTCCCATTGTTCCACCCCGCCGAGAACAGCCTGGTCCATCCTCTGGACACCCTCCTGTATACATTGACAAGTTCCCCTCTCAGTCATCTCTTCTTGAGGTTGAACAGGCCCAGCTCTCTCAACTTTTCCTTGTAAGAGGGATGCTCCAATCCATTAATCATATTTCTTACCCTTGGCTGGACCTAATGTCTCCATATCTCCCTTGCCCTGAGGAGCCCAGAACTGGACACAGCATTCCAGGTGAGGCCTCACCAGGGCTGAGTAGATGAGCAGGATCACTTCGTGTGATTACAGTGAGATTGAAGTCCTGTGACTGCCCACAGAACTGTAGTTCATTCTGTTTGTTCCCCTTGCTGCAAGTGTTGGTTTACATTGTGTCACTATCCCAGCAGGACTGCATAGGGATTCCCCATTGTAATTAAGTCTTTCACTGCTTGTGTGTGCTATAGTGACCCTTTTGCTACAGGGTCACTATAGCTCTCCTTTCCCACACCTTCTCTCTTCAAGAGTCTCAATATTCCTATCCCCCTTCAAATCCGGATTTTAAGGGACTCTCAACATGCCCTGCTAGCTTGTGATGCTGTGGAGTGGCTACCTAGAACAGAGGCTAGACAAGATTAGAAGAATAAAGTGGGTGTCTTGGGCAGTCAGAAGCCTTCCAGCGGCTACAAGGAAGATGGATGATGGTAACGAGATTTTCAGACAATTATAAGTTTGGTCCATTTACATATCAAGGGTTAATCCTTCAATTACAGCTTCATGTAATGAAATCATATTCCCCCAGTTTGCTTCCCCGCCCAATTCACTTTTGTTTATACTTCCTGGGGCCTGAGGCAGTAGAGTCTCCTTGAATTTCAGGCCTAGAGGAATTGTTTTGTCTGACCAAAATATGAAGGCAGTAGCTAATGCTCTGTATGGAGTTTAGCATTATATCCTAAAGCACGGCAGGATTTGAAAAATTTAAAATCTAAAATCCTGAGGCATCACTTGTCAGCTAAGATCCTTTACTACCATTAAGACAGCCCCATTTTTTTACCAGCAGGCTTGCTATTGTATAAACTGACCATGATAAAACCTATGAAATTTTTATGGTAACACCTATCTCAAAGCCAGATATTCATCTGCATGATTATTCTGTTTCTTGACCCATCATTCCCAGCAAGTGGCAGGACAGAAGAGAATGTGCTCCAGTTCCCTTGACCAGTTACCCCAAGGCTCTAAGTTCTGTCTTGATTGTCCAAAGCCTTTCTGTTGGGACCTCATCACTGCTCACCTAGAAAACCAGCAGAGGGTAATAATCAATGGGCTGTACCAGGCTAGGAAGTTTTTGGTGATGCTCCTTACCTGGGCTCCAGGGAGGTACACCTCTCTGTGGGCTGGGTCTGTTTGGTGTATTGGGCCCTCCATTCTTCTTAAAAGGAGGAATTTTCTTCATATTTCAGGAGATTGTGATGCAAAGGGTAGGCTACCCTGCCTTAGTCAATCCTTCCATCCCAGAAGACCCTTCATCCACATCCTCATTTCCCTGTTTCTCAGATTCCAGGGCCTCAGAGAGTCGAGGTATAAATAGACCCAATATTTATTCTTAATGGTTATCTTAGGATGATATCTAATTATCTCAAATATAATAAAATCCCCAGACATTGTGAAAATAAGCAACAAACTGTAGAATTAGAAAACTAAGCAAACATAAGCTGCTTTATGGTTTGTCTTTTGGATTATCTCTTTCAGTTAATAGATTTCATGTTTTACATTCATATGAAAAGAAATCCCACGGAATCCTTAACTCCTTTTCAACTTGCTGACAAATGTTATTTTTAGCGAGCATTACATGTATTCTTTGCTTATATTAAATAATTACCCTTTCTGTGTGTAAGCACAGAAAGTATAATTTAAAATTCAGCTTAGAATTTTGGATTCGGCAATTGCAACTCTTTCACTTAATTTTTTGTCAAGTCAGTATGATATCGTTTCAGTCAGTAATCCAGGATGGTTAATGTAACACAAATATTTAACATATTCTGCCTATTGTTCTTGCCCTCAGTTTTAAAAATGAAAATGAGACATTTTAATTACAGTTATATCTGACAAGAATGTTTGAAATATTTTTCTCTGAAAACATAGGTATCCCTTAAACCCGTGGTGGTACAGATTTATTTAATTCTGCCTTTAAGAACTCCGTTTGATTTAGGAGTTTTCCTGTAGAGGGTGACAGAGGACTGATGATTTCTAATTTCATTGTCCTAGTTCTAGAGTTTTTTCCTGTCTCCATTTGAAGTCAATAGACATAGGATCAGAAAAAAACTCTCTAAAGTAATAAGTTTGGCCAGTCTATCAGGGGATCTTAAAGCTCAGATAACTTTATTTGTTTCCTAATTTTCTTTATCGCACATACTACTGCAGTATTTGATAGCAGATTTAAATTTGAAGATTTAAATATATTTTCAGATTTTAACATGTGTTCAGATTTAAATATATTTCAGATTTAAATAACTATATTTTAGATTTAAATAGATTTTTATTTTTCTGTAGTTACAATTACCCTATGATGTATCTCAAAAAATTATTTGGAATGTCTCTAGATAGATGCATTAAAATGCTCACTTTGTTTCCATTTTTCTTTAAGACATTATTTATGTACTAACTTTCTAAACTGTTTATCATTCTCTAATTTCTTACATTTCTTACTATACAAAACATTTTTAAGGCTTTTGCAACTAAAAGAAGTTTGGAAGGTTTCTTTTCAAATACATTTAGAAAAAAGTAACAGCATTTAAAATACAGATTAGAATTTTGCCAGATAGAATTAAATTTCCATAAAAGATTTATGGAAAATACTTAAGTCCTACTTAAGATTAAGAAAGACACACTGTAGAATTGACAAGCACACAAATAGCTGCTGGTGACTCCAGAGAGGTTTCTGAAAATCTTACGTTCTGGGAAACCTCTATAAAGGAAAAAGTATTTTACATTTTAAAGTGTAACAATCCCAAGATTTTCTATGTAGGGAAGGAACCTCTTCCTCTTGAAACTGTTTCAGGGTGCCAATTCCTAATAACATTGTAGAAGAAAATCTTTTGTGCTGTTTACGTTCCAATTCTTTCAAATCTGCAAAGGGACTGGCTTAACATCTATAGAAAAGATACAGAAATTATTCCAAGTGTATTGTATGAATAGTTATTTTTTTAATGTTTTATTTTATTTTCTACTCAAAAGTTTAAAAACTTCAGACTTCTAAAAAACAATTTACAATAACAGGTTTGAACTGAAGCATTTAGAAGGTCAACAGCCTAAAATGGAATACCCAGACTCTGAGGCATCCTCTGGTATTAGTTTGCTAAATAGTCATGGTTCCTCTTTTAATGCATTTATTTTTTTGCCATTAAGTAGTAGCTCATCTCCAGACAATGAATTAGTTATGCAGTCGTACAGTGGACTTTTAGACTTACTTTCTTTTTTTCTAAACTCTCACAATTTTATAAATATTTCTTTGAATTCCTCTCAGCTTTTAATGCATGATCAAAATAACAAATTATCTGAAATATAACAGATGGTGTCAATTCCTTATTAAGTAAACTCTCTGTGCATGTGTCTGACCTCAGAGAAATGTACTTGTTTATTTGTGCATTATATTCTGGCTAACCACTGTGCTTGGAAAGCCTGGGTTAAGTCTAGTTTGGTAAGACATATTGCTTGTGCTAGCTTGAGAAATAAACTCTAAAGTTTAGGAATCTGGAACGTCGATGTACTTTTTGCCAAGTACTTATGATACTTTATAATCCTTGGATTTTTACAAAGCCACGAGGCATTTACTACTACCAATAGGCAAAATTATGCTCCCATGATTAAGCTAAACTGTTTTCAGAAGGTTCTAACAGGATCTGTCATGAGTCTACCCTCAAGAGATCTAGGATTGCATACAATAACTTGCTTAGCTGCTATGTTTTTACATGAAATCTCTATCACTATGAGATACAAAGTAGGAGACAGCACTCAGTGTGGTTCTTTCTCTGCCCTGTCCTTTCCACTGACCTCTCCCTTCTCTTCAGGACTGTTCTTCAAAGTAATTTATGCTTGTAATTGTTTTTTGCTCATGTGGGCCAAGTCCTTCCCTTGGAATTAACTAATAGTTATCAGATATATTTGTGCATTGCGGTGGCAGAAATGCTGCCTAGCACTCCTGCCTTTTCTTTGATGAAATTGTGTAGAAGTACATTAATCTCCCTTAATCTTACCCCATGCACTTTTTATTTTTTTGTAGAATCATGACAGTATTTGAAAACAAGAGAAAAGATGAATGAAATCACATTTTACTGACTTGCAAAGTGAATTTGAGCTGATACTCTAAAAGTTTTAATTAGAAATTTCTCAAGAATAGAAGTGCTCTAGAATTTTAAGTGACAGCAAATAGTTTTATTAGAGTGGTAAAAATACCATACCAGCTTCATATGTATTCTGTTCCTCCTCTGAAAATATACTTCTAAATGTATGTGTATCTGATTATGATTTTGAAAAGTCTTTTAATGCCATTATTCTTTTAGGATGTTAAAATGTACCCAGATCAGAGAGGGAATACAGCAGCCTAAAACTTCCTTTGAATATTTAGAGGTGCATGTGTTTCCCATACCTTTGTTTATGAAAGGTTTTATCTCTTGGTGGATGCTTGCCATTTCTGTGCTAAGTGCAACCAATCCCCTTCTTAGTTACCTGTTGGCAGCTGCATGGTACCTATGGTCTCATCAGCAAGCAATGCACATATCTGCTAGGAAAGCCATCTGATAAACACCCTTCGCTTGGCAAATCCTTAAATACCATCCCAGCTCTTGAGAATGTGACAATTGGCAGGTATTGAACTTTGCTGACCCATACCATTTGATTAATACTTCTATCACCTGCTAATTTCTTCTTTTATCCTTTTCTTCCTCACGACTAGTCTCCTCAATTCATTTATTAACCTCTCCTTCCAAATGAGAATCTTATTGCCATCCAAGATTCTTATTTTCTACTTATCTGGGACAATTATCTTCAGCCACCCCATAATTTCAGTATTATGTTACTTACTTTAGGAAATTAAACCTAGAATGGCATACCAGCCGAGCTTCTCAACCACCTCTGTATTCTTCTTCTTTTCTCTCCACTTCTGCACCACTCTCAGGTGCTCTAGTGCCTCAGTGTGGTCTGGCCTTACAGCTGCTCCTGCTTTGAGCAGGAATGGACTTGATCAGGTAAGGTCATAGGAACTTCTGTGATCCTATGATATTGATCTTCTTGATTTTGAAGTCAAACATGGGAGGGTTGCTGTGTGTCAGGAATTCTCTACTTGGTCCTAAGTAAGATGTAAAAAGAGTTCTTCTGCTCCTTTCAAATGACTGCATTTATTCTCTAATAAGAAAAACTCTGTTCAAGGTAATTGAAAATAGACACAATCACATAACAGATTTTGTATGTTGATTAGCAGTTAAAATACTAAAGTAACTTTATCATACCCTGTGTTCAAAGTAGTTAGAACAAAGAAAACACTTTAAAATCCTTGTTTAGGGTCTTTTATGTGAGATCAAATACTTGTTTAATCTTGCACAGTATTCCCTGCAGAACCAATTAACTTATTCTTTCTATATGCTGAAGCTCAAAAAGTTTGTAATTAACAGAATAGTAAGCACTTTAAGCCTGCATTTTTTTAAAGTGCATTTATCACAAGGTAAATGTTTCTTAGGAAAGTTTGTGAAAAATACAAGAGCTGTACTTTTTAATTTAATTCCTTTTTTTAGTATCTTTAAGTGGTCACTGGAAGACAATAAAAGCTACTGGCACTTCTAGATTTTTGTAATGACTTTCCCTTATTAGGGGTTCCTAGTTCTGTGCTTTTGTCTTGAGTTTTATAGAGATTCAGTTAAATTCAGTTAAATAGCAGGTAAAATTCCACTTAAGTTCTTGATCGAACTTTTACCTATGAGATGTGACTATACAAAATCTGCAAAATTAGATTTAACTGTCAATTACTTTAAATAGGACATACAACAGGCTTAAAGCACTAACTTTTGGAAATCAGGTGTATAGTAGGTCTCAAATGAAGAAGTAAATATATATATTTTAAATTGAATTGAATAGAAAGTTTCAATGATTTCATTTAAATTACGTAAATTACTGAATAAAAGCATGTAAAAATAGGGGTTTTTTTGTTGTTGTCGTTTGTTTGTTTTTCTAATCTTGATGTAAACCTCTAGAGAAAGTTTTCTAATGTACCCTATGCTTTCTTAATGTGTGTGAAAAACAAATACTGTGTTTTTCACTTGGGGAAGTTTTTCAAAGTTTTATTAGTAATTTTGGTGATCTTTGTAAGAAAATGAAATGTTTTTATTAAAACAGTCTAGTGAGCTATTAATTAATCTCAATCTTTAAAGAAATAAAAAGTATATAATTGTGGTTTTTTCAGCACATAGAAATGCTGTTTTTCTTTATGGAACAGGTTTCTTTCAAGTCTTTATTCTAGTAACTGTGTAAACACCTCATGCTATTTTTCTGCTTTATCTTCTCCCAATTCCTGACTCCTAAGATGAGCATTTTGTCTAACTCACATTATATTTATTTGATATTGCTGGAAGTTAGATCTCTGCATTTTATTACCGTGAAGACCGTTCATGTTCCTAGACTATAATAAAATCAGTCCACAGGCTTTCATTTAAATTTATGAACATGCTTGTCAGTTTCATTGCTTTTCTTTTTTCTTTGAGGACAAGGGGGAGGAAGATGGACAGACATATGCCAAAATGAGCTATCTGGAACATGGATCATCTATGTTCAGAAATTTAACCTACTAACACAGTCAGGAAAAGCATTTAATTAGCTATTCATGCTAATAATGAATAAGTTCACTTTTTCTGTTAGAAGGATTTTTCCTGCTGTTCTATATATGTGATATCTTACCTCTTTGAAAATGTAACAAACCCACTCAATACCTGTAATACAAGGTGTCAGCAGCCCTTGTTGACTTAGTTTAAGAACAAGGGTAATAAAACTGCTGATCCATGGACTAAAGCTTTCCTCTTCCATAATTACCTTTGAAACATATAACAGCTTAAAATATGATCCCAGGCCCACTATGATAAATGTTAATGGTCTTAATGACGTCACTGATTGTTGATCTCCACCGGGGCAGTTTGACTAGTTTTATAAAGCCACTGAAGTTATCTGAGGACTATGCTTTGAAATAGACATCAGATGGCAGTATTTCATAGCATAAAAGAACATAACTCTTGTTATACAGACTGCATTATTTAAAGGAAGTATTTGGAATTATTCTGCAATTGCTAGTGTTTTTTACTAAATAGAAAAAAATAACTGTCTGACAGAGGGTGATATGTTTGTTTTCCACAGTTAAAAGCATTTTAATATATCAGGCTTTTATTTTGTCTACTTGTTGAAGACCAGTTCTGTGTGTGCTACTCTTCCAGTCAAGAAGGTGTGGAAGCAATTATTGTGATAGTTGTGTGTTGGCTATGATTTAATCAAATTCTTTTCCTGTCTGTGAATTAGCACTTTATTTCCAGATGTATTTTATTCTTAATGAAACATAGCTTTAAATTTTGGTATTTGTAGTTTTAATAATACCTGGGCTTTATTCTGTATTTGGTCAGTGTTAATTTTTACATAATGATTAAATTTTCTATAAAATTTTAGAAAAAATACACAAAAACATTATGCACAGTGATTTCTGCGTTCTGTGGTGCTGTTCAATACTGAGTTAAATTTGCAAGTACATTGTTATCAAATTTCACATATGACGCAGTACAGTTAAAACTTGTCTCCATAATGGGGTTGACACCTGATAGCAATGTCATTCTTAATGTAAGCTGACCTTTCCGCTGCTGTTCTGATCTACTCCTGTCAGCATCATGATGTTCTCTTCATAATCCTCATCAGGAATTGTGGCTTCAGTGCTAAGTACAAAGGTGATTCCTCTCCACTGTGAGAGAAAGCTGCTTTTGCAGGATTTCTGATTTTGCTGCAAAACAGAAAGCAGTATTTGCCTTTCATACCTGGTCATGCAATTGTAAACGCCCTTCATCTCACTGAAAGCCAAGACACTGTGTGTGCTTCAAAGGAAATTATTATTCACAAAGGATAGCTGGATTCTAAGACAAAGTATAAGAGGAATGATATATTGCAACAGTGAAAATTATATTAATCCAGTGTTCTGATTTTAAAAAGAAACCTCTCACAGAGAAATCTCTCACAAAGAGTTGATTCTTTGTTCCTGCAGGATGAACAGGAAGTATGGTTATAACTGAAAAGACTGTTGTTGTTACTGTTGCTGTAAAACAAAACTTTGGGCAAATTTTCACCTGCCTCCTGTTTTAGAGTTCATCTGCTATTAGTGAGTTATCAACACAGTTTGACATGTTTTAAAATCTTTGTCTTTTGTAATAAATAAAGTTAACTTTTTATTAAAACTGAAAAAATTATACGGCTCAGGTTTGATTGACAAAGGTGTTGTTATATCATAAAATTGCACCCATATCTTATTTGCATAATAACATGAAAATAAATATGAAATTTATTAGCTGTATGCATTCACCAAATAAAGGCAAGTATTTTGCCTTCTTATCTTCTGAAAGTTCTGTTTTAATAGCTTTTGATATTTTATCACCTGTGAATAGAAAAAAGGCATTTCCTTAGTTCAAACAGTGGTAATATTATGATGAAAATACTAAAATAAGAACATCTCATTAAACACATACTAGTCACAGACACAGATGTGCATATCTTAAATGTTAGGTTTGTTTTTCTAAAAAATACAAGGTAGCAAGTTTCTGCCTTTCCTTATTGCATTTGAAAACTGGTTGTGATAAACTAACTAGAGGCCAGGGAGGAGAGGGCAGAAACTAAGCCCTTTTGCGCTATTTAATGGTAGCATTTTCTAGCTTAAGAAGTAATAGTTTGAAATCTTGAATTTTTCCTGGGAAAAAAGACAAACATTGAAGATCCTTGAAAAAACAGCAGAGGTTATTCAGCTGTCCCCCTTCCTCTCCACAGGTTCAGGAATAAGCAAAGGAAAGAATAACCAAACAAAAGGAGCACACATCTGATGTTTAAGCCCTCCTCCAGCACTTTTTATGTACATAACCAGAAGTCACTCAAGCAGCTGCAGCACATTAGTTACGATAGTTTAACAGGCAGCTTTACAGCTCTGATAAAGGTTGTGCTAAAGCAATTTCTTCCTCTCGTGCTCACTTGCTATGATAGCTCAGAAGTGATCTTTGGCAGCAGGGCTGTGAGAGGAGTGGTAATGTTTAATCGGTTTCTGTGGAGGAGTTAGCTTGCTTTTTCCTTTGTAGATCATTATCTATAGAAAGACGTTAAAGGCAGGCAACACCATGTTGAAAACAGAATAGGCTGAACTGGTTCAGGGTATCTGAACAGTTCTTGGGAACTGATTTAAAACGGAAATATTTTAAGCAGTTAAGCCAACATTTGACTGTATTAGACCTTAATAGCAAAGTTACTTGAGAAACATGGCTCAGCAGACAAGTTCAGACAATTTGCCTATTCCTGAAGTGGATAATACACACAATCAAAATCCATGGCTAAATGAAGATCTTGTGAAGACCCTGAGGGAAAACCTGTTGCAACATGAAAAGTCCAGGACAACTCGAAAATCTTCACCTGCTTCTCCCCGGCTGTGTCCAGTTATTTCTCCTCGAAACTCTCCAAGGCTCTTGAGAAGGATGTTTTTAAATAGCAACATACCAAAACAGCGTCGTTTCACTGTGGCACATACCTGGTAAGCACTGAGGTGGTCGACATAAAATATTAGATTAATTTTTTTCATGGAATATTTATCTCCTTGATGTTAGTGCTTCTATTTCTTGGTTTGATCTTTGCATTAATCTCTCTGGTTGAAAGAGACAGTTCTAATTTGTGACTAAACTTAACTGCAGTCCAGAAGTTTAAAATAGTAATTAGTATGAAGTAAGAAAATAGATATTTCCTTGTACAAAGGCTGCCAAATTTCTTCTGATTTCTTAGGTAAAAACTCCATTCTTTTCTCTCCTTCCAAAATTCTCCTGCTGTTCAGGCCAGAGTGACTTGACAAATCTTTTCTTTAATGTGTCTGTTGAAAATATTTTATTTCTTTATTGACAATTTTGGACCCTTCAGCCTCTTAGTAAAACAGTATAAATTTATTTATCTTTAAACCGTTCTCATATTGAGAAGGACATGATAAAGAAAATGGTAGGAATAGATATTTAATGTGAAACAGTGATTTTTATTAAAGCTGTTGCTAGAATAAACAGGAAAGATGGTAAGGGAAGCACTTGGTAAATGATTCACTGGTAGTATTTCTTTGGTAACTTGATCACTTCTTAGATGTGTTTGTGATTGAATCTAAAAAAGATTCATTCATCTCATGTAAAACAGAAGTATTATTTAATTACTTTTTAAATGATTCTTATAGGAGATGTTGTATATGAGATTATTGTAACTCAAAAACACATTTATGTTTGCTTTGATGATCTTGAAATACTTGTATTTTTTTCTTGTGAGATCATCCCTCCCCCCCACCCCCATTGTTCCTCTAACAAAAATGTAATATGAAGAAGGGAGGGCAATGAAATATATTCAGAGAAAATAAGTGATGAATTCTAGGCAGCAAATGAATATGCCTGTGAAGTTTATCTTCATTTGTCTGAAATTAGATCTGCACTATAGCTATGTGATTTGCATTGCACATTGTATAATATGTGTGTGCTTTAAAGTGTGCTTAAATCTTTACTATGTATGTATTTACCTAATTAAAGAACTTTTTGTAAAAAGTAATATTTTTACCCGTGAAAAGCATAAGAAAAAAAAATTTGTAATTTAAGAATACTTTTTTGAAACCAATGTACCTATTCAAATATTGCACATGTAAAATAGAAAACTGAATGAAATCAGGATATTTCATGTTTCTTTAATAATTATGCATAAATCCCAGCAACATTAAGTATCTCTAACTGTTGTTCTGTGTTAAACAATTTATAAAACATTCTATACACATAAATGTGCAGGTTAAAGAAGTAATTCAGGCAGACCTGGCTTACAATGTAAGATGAAAAAAAAATTTTGAAAATTTAGACAGGGAAATTATCATGTGTGATTATGTGTGTGTAGGCAGTCCAGTAATGACAGACAAAGGAAGGGGACAGATATGAAGTTAACAAATATGTTTGGGCAACATAAAAGGACAAAGGCTTGCACAATAATAAAAAGTAGAGTTTTGTTTAAATGCACTTTCTCTGGTGAGCTTCAGAAGCTTATGTAGAGTACCTTTTTCACCATGATGAGTGTAGAAAACACTGGAGGTTTTCCCAAATACGTGAAATACTAGACTTGAAATCAATACTTCATTGTTATGATTTATGAGATGGGCTTATCATAGTAATGATGTTTTTTTTCTAGCAAGTAGGGAAGTAGAGTCAAGCAGCAAGTTACAATTAATTACCTGAGAATTTGCAAAGAATAGTGTTTCTGAAGTGACAAAGCAATAACATACATGATTAGGCATATGAAGGGCTTACAAAATTTACTGGTTGCCAAAGAGCATCAAGTCTGTAGCTCCTGATATGTCCCCACTTGGTTATCTAGTCAGAAAACTGAGATGCTTGTTAAAGACCTGTGGTTTCTCTATGCTTTGGCTACATAGGCACTATAGTGGTTTTCCAACTTTACACAGCTTATAGGAAAACAATGCATTTGAAAATGGATTAGTTCTAACCATAATTCAAGATATACTGTGAAAGGTCTGTTATAGGGTTTGTTTGGCCCACTGTAATAATGACCACCTCTGCTCTATTTTTTTTGTATTTCTAATGCAATCAGTTTTGTAATTTAAGATAAATGTTGAATTCATGTATGCATATTTTTTGCTTAGTGCGCTGTTCATATAAGCATTAAAAATTTCAATAGCATGACCTTATTCAGACCACCAGTAAGCTGGTAAGCAGATCTGACTTTGAAAAATGGGACTAAGTTTTTCATTTATGTTTCTCTGGTGATTAAAAGATTTTGTATATAGGTAGCATAAGAAGTAAATGTATGACACTAAAGATACTGCTGTGTGTTGCAGTGATACCAAACAGCCATTACATATACAGTGTGCCAAAACCCCCTAATTTAGATTGTACCTAGATCCCTGATTTCAAGGTTCTGAAATAGCATTCAGGTGCAGTCAAGAAGTGAGTGGGAGTTTCAAGAATTGTTCTGGCAACCCATTTCTCCCCCTTTTATATCATAAAGTCTATAGCTCGCCCTCTGTAATATCTTGGGTAGTAGAACTTTTGACACCAAAATGCATTTTCTTTATCCTGTGGCCATTCAAATTAATAATTGGGTTATCACTTTTAGCCACTTTACAAGTCCTTCTCTACTTCCTTTTCTTTATTCTTCTCTTCAGTACTCCTGGATTAATTCAAGCACTTGAAAGATAAACTGCTACTTTTAGGATTTTAGAGAGGAAAAAGTACAGCCTTCAGAGTTGAAATAGAAGGGTTTCAGTGGTAGAGGAATATAAGGCCTTCATTTTTCTTGGGGAAATTTCTGAATATCTTACAGTTTCAGAGAGTGTTAGTCCTGACTAAAACTGAAATTAAAACTGGTTATCTTGAACTTTTAGCCTGGATTCCTCTCAGTCTGTAAACAATATCAGTTTACAGTCTGTAAGAAAAAACCACAGCAACTACATGTGTTTGAAAGTTTTGTGGCCAGGATTTCAAACAACTCTACCCAAAACTAAATTCCATTTTCTCTCTAATCTGTCTTATAAGGTATTACTGTAAAAGTATTCATGATGCTTTAAGATCTCACCAGTATAGTGGCACCACAGCACATATTACAGCTGGAAATGGACAAGATAAGTCCTCTGGTATGTGCTTGACAAAATCTGTTTCTGGATTGTCTTGGTTTGCTCTTGATAAGGCTTTTTTAATGTACTGGTTACTTCAGTGCCTTTTGGCTGGACAGATCTTGAGGCTGGGATCACACGTGCTGTGATTTGTGATGAGAGAGGGCTTTCAGATCAGGGAAAAAGACTGTCAGTTCCCAGCTGTGTGGACATCCAGTGTGTGTGACCTCTCGCACACACGCTGTCCAAAGATCTGTGGAAAAGATGTTTAGATACTTCAGATCATACACTCTTAGTTAATTCATGTCGAAAGTCAGCTTTCCTTAATTTTCTATGAGAAATTCCTGTCTCTAAAGGGAGGAAAAGCAAGCATAAATATTTGGAGCAGAATAGTAAGGTCAGTGGAACATAACAACTAAATTATATCTGTTTAATTGAAAGGATGAAGTCATGGGACACATGTGCTTGATTTTTTTTGGCTTTTGTTTACAGCCTTAATACTTCTTGGTGAATACAAAATGATCAGCCAGTTGTTTTTTTTCTGTGTTGTATATAACTTTGGACAGTGTATTTGCTGCCTTTGTGATTTATTTTTGTGTGTGTTCAGAGACTGCAACTAGTGATGTATGCCTCTTTTTAAAGTCATATTAAGTGGATTTGTTATCCACAGGTCCAGTGTGAGTGTTCCCCTTTCATAACCGTTCCTTCTCCAGCTTCTGTACAGTTTGTTTAGAACTTCCTGATGTTCAGGGCTTTGAGCTCTTTAGATTTTTTTAAAACATGTACCCCCAAAACTAAGCATTTAATACAATTACTGACTGTAAAAATACAAATATGTGCTCAGTTAAACTGAGTGCTTTCATGTGAATTTAGCCAGTCTTCGTCCCCACCCATAGTAAATATTTTACATTGGCTTTGGCGTTCAGATATGAAAACGATAGATGCCTTAGAAATAGTTTAGATTGATATGGACAAGGTGTGCCATTTTAAGTTTCAGGAATGTAACTGACATAAGCATACCCATAAAACCAAGTTTGCTTTATTTTTATTGCACAATATCTTTCCATGCACTTTTACTGCTAATTACAAAAACCAACAAAACCTCAAGTGTTAGCTATAGGTAGATTGCAGAAGAGCAACATATTTAATTTGATGTGATGGTACATGGCCTGGTTTAGTGCATTTCAACTATGAAACTAGAATGAAGCTGTACCACGCTGAATCGATATACTTTTTATCACTACTGTTTTCTTCCAATTTTCAGTATAAATTTTCCTAAAAGATTTTTAATACCTATATATTTTCCTCTTCTTCACTACTCAGTGTTTTTCAGGAACTAAAGTAAATACATTTTGGCATATGGAAGTGATTTCAAAAGGAAGAAACATCAAATCAGATAACTGTCCAAGATAGTAAGTGAATAACTACTTCGGAAAACCGCATGTATCTTTGGCTGCATCCAAAGCAACATGGTCATCTGGTTGTAGAAGATTCTGTCCCTTCACTCCATACTGGTGAGACCCCACCTGGAGTATTGCATTCAGTTCTGGGGCCCCAGCAGGGGAACGACTTGGGTCTGTTGAAGAAAGTTCAGAGAAGGGACAAAAAAAGTGATCAGACAATGGGACACTTCTGTGAGGAAAGGTTTGGAGACTTGGGATTCTTCAGCATGGAGGTGAAGCTTCATATACAGTTTAAGATGAGGAGATTGCTTGAGAAAGATGATGTTTGCCATCAATTTAGTGATGTAGTTTATATGCATCAAATAAGATGTAATTTAATGAGGGCAAGTGCTGGATTCTGCACCTGAGACTGGGCAATGCTGGCTGTGTGTAAACTGGGAATGAGAGGCTGGAGAGCAGCACCATGGAAAGGGCCCTGGGGGTCCTGGCTGATGGCAAGTTAACATGAGGCAGCAGTGCCCTGGCAGCCAGGAGGGCCAGGTGTGTCCTGCGGACAGCAGGGACAGCATCACCAGCCAGGCAAGGAAGGGGATTGTCCTGCTCAGCTCTGGGCTGGGGTGGCCTCATCTCAAGGGCTGGGCAGTTCTGGGCACCACGATAAAAACAGACAATAAGCTATTAGAGAGCATCCAGAGGAGGGCCACAAGGCTGGTGAAGGGACTGGAGGGGAAGTCATGTGAAGAGAGGCTCAGGTCACTTGATTTGTTCAGGAGGACACTAAGGGAAGACCTCATTGCAATCTATAACGTCCATGTGAAGGAAAAGGGAGCGGCAGGTACTGATCTCTTTACACTCATGACTAGAACTTGAGGAAATGGTATGAAGCTGAGCCAGGGGATGTTTAGGTTGGATATCAGGAAAACATTTTTCACCCAGGAGATGGTTGAGCACTGGAACAAGCCTGATAGAGTTAAAACCCCATTTGGATAATACTCCCAGGCACATGGTGTGACTCTTGGGATGTCCTGTGTAAGGCCAGGAGTTGGACTCTATGTTCCTGCTGGGTGTCTTCCAATTCAGCATTTTCTATAATACTATAACAATAAAGTAGGCATATGCCTATGATCACTAGTATTGCATAAAGTTTTAGTAAACATGTATGAGAATGGACTTTTTTTGTCAGATTTTTTAGACTGAGTTATCATACTCCTTTTCTAGAACAATTTGTGAACCACTTCACATAAAATGTAAAGATAACAGATGCATCAATCATTCCCAGGAAGTAATTTAATTCACACTATTTTCACAGAGACATGCCATATTGTATAAAGTAACTCAATCCACATATCCAGTCTTCTTGAAATTCTGTTACAGAAGGAGGTGCATGCTTGTCTGGATGCATAGGTTAGTGGGGCAGAGAAAAAGAAAAAGCTTTGGGAACATGATGCTCTCTGATATTTTGCAGAATGGTTTGTGGTAAGCTAAGAATGTTGCACAATAGTGTTAACTACTGAAAAATTTATTTACCACAGAGAAATAATACTGCTTCTCCACAGCTCCGACCTGAAGAAAGACAGATGAGGAAAAGGTTAATCTTTCTACAAAGAATGAAATGGCAAAGGTGCATTTTCTCAAGTAAGAATTGAGTTAGAGAGAGCTCCTAGAACAGGGTAGGTAGTAGAAAACCACTTCAGAAAGATCAGTGAGCAATCAAAGACTAAATTCTAAATTTTTATCGTACAAGGACAAATAATTGACCGAGGAAGGACAGAACAGAAGAGAAAAAATGATAGATTTGGCTGATTAGATTTGGTAGTACAGAAATTGTCATTTATAAAAATACCTATTGCATCTCTCCTTTTCTTCCAAAATAAAATTTATCTCAACCATTTTGATTGAGCCTTTTTTTCTTGGGGAAAAGCTTGTGTTGTAAAATTAGTATTTCTTCATAAGCTTCAGTTACAGAAGTACTATGCCTGGATCATGCTATTTGTTGACCTATGGTCTTTAATGACATATCCTTTGTTAGACAGAATTTGGGACAAATTCTGAAAAAATTAGGGTGAAACAGAATTCCTGGAGTTCTACTTTTGTTATGTTCTTAACTCAAAGCCTAAAACTAAACTGCTATTGCTCCCCTAAATTTTTATTATATCTTACTCTAATTGTATCGCAATTATACATTATTGTAAAGGTTTCAAATATTGTACTCTTGCGAGGTGATATTATCTGCTGTCTAGAATTTTTTTGAAAATACACAAAAGATTTCAGTAGGTTTTGCTACATGTTTTTAGCTTACTGTGTAACACCTTGCAAAGCCTGTTAGACTCAAGCAGTCTTCCACATTGCTCTTTATTGCATTACTCTGACTGCATTTTGCAAACTTACTATTTTCATTTTCATGTTGCATGTGTAAATTACTATATTATTTTTACTTTCCTAAAAATTTATTTGTTCTTGACCCATCCCATGGAATTCTGCCTGATTTTTCTGAAGTTTGACGCATTTTCAAAGTTTTATGAAAGCTCTAATATGTATTGCATGTGGGCCTTTCCCTCCATCTGGAGTATCAAGTCCTCTGTGTGTTGGCCTCAAAGATTTCATAGGTTCCATACACATAACCTTAAAGTTTCAAATGTGTTAGAAAATATTCAGAAGTTTATTTCCCTTTTTGTTTTCTAATAGTAATTCATATCTCTAGATGTGTTTATCATGGGAATAGATATTCTTACAATATTTTTAGCACAGTCTAACAATAAACTAGGTTTTTCTTTCATACATTCTTGAAGAGCTTCATCTTCTTTGGATTTTGTAAGTATTGCTCCTTTTTTTTTTCCTCTTGTGACATTTTTTCTGTGTGTTACAACCTTTTTGGGTTTTATTATTCTTCAGAAATCTGTTAAAATGCAACAAAATCAAATTATTTTTTCTACGCCGAGTTTAAAACTTGGAAGAGTTTATTCCAACAACAGATAAACTAGCATTTAAGTGAGAAAGAGGATTGGGAGAGGGTCTCATCATCTCTATCCCTCTACCAGACCTACCAGAGGAGCTGGTACCAGACCTTTAAGGAGCAACTGTTAAGTGGAACCAGCAAGTTTTGCTCTGTCATTGGGCAGAGTACTGTCAGACTTCTACTGTATTCAGAAAACCAGTGAAGCATTTTCCGAAGGCTTATTTCTGTCCTGATCTGGGGGAAATGTCCAGTCTTGGAATTGGTCTCTGTCTGGGTCAAGTTCCTTAGGCTGTATATGCACTGGTCCCTCTGTTGTGGTGGGATGCTGCCAGGCCTGTCTTTTCATTCATTCACTACTCATGTTTCATCTTGGTCACTAGAGAGGCTTGGTAATATTGTCATCTGCTCTCACTGCAGAGTTTTAGGGAATAATCTTGTAAAAACCTCTATTGCTAACCTGTAGCATACTGTACTATACTATACTATATATTGTATTATATTATATTGTACGATATGTTACACTTACTAAATCTGTTGTGTGTTGACTTTCCATCTTCTGAACCCTCAAAATACAGCAAGCTCTCTTATCTTCTTTCTCCATCATCAGACAGGACATGACAGTACATGGCTAACACTTCCTTACATACAACGTTTTCTTCTGGTAGTTTTATATTCCCCTCTTAGTAAATGCGCTATATCTCCTATCTGTTATTTTCAATAGCTTACTTTTACTAAACCTCCACATTCAGTTATTTCATAAAGGACACGTCCAGAATCAATTTTAAAAAGAGTATAATGAAATGTAAGACAAGAAGGATATAATCTGTTTAATTTATTTTAATTTTAAATAAAGAAACGCTCATGGTCATATTGTAATACTTTTAATTATAGCCTGTCTTCTTCTTAGATTGTATTTTTTTTAGTGATCACATTTGGTATTCTTCAAAGTACCAAATTTATCAACATTCATTAAATATTCTTATTATAAGATAGAACTTATCAGTTAGAATCTCACTGTGACAAGTGCTTAACAGGTGTGTAGTCCTGAGAGTAGGCTAACATTACTGTAGATTACTAGTAACAGACTTTTATTGTTCCAATGAAGTTGGAATACTTTAAGGTGCCATAACATATAAAAATGAATTGCATATAATTAAATATATTATATTTTTAGGCCAGACTAGCTTTAGCTGGAATGTCCAAGAGCTTTTATAGTTTTTACTTAATGTACTAATTTATCTCTGGGATTATTTCTTGATAGCATTTTGCTAATTAAAAAAACCCCAACTAAATAAGTGTGATAAATTGATTTGACATATGAACTGTGGATTTTTTTTATATGAGTTTTTTTGTAGTTTATGCTTTATTGGGCTTCTGTGATAAATCTGTATCTGCTGAACCTGACAATCTCTAGAATAAATAAGAGTATGCTAGGTAATGAATATCCCCAAAATGTTTTAAGAATATCTGTCTACATATTAATTTTCCCCCCAAAACAGAATAAGGCAGCTAAGAACTTTTATTAAAAATGAGTTTTGGCATTTTTTATCTTCATCTTAAAAAAATATAAAATAATTATGCATTTCTGATGTGCATTTTTAAGACTTGTAAGAGTCTTTTCGATGTATGCAAATAATTGCTTTATTTGACCCTTACTATAAATATAATTTTGTGTCACGCAGGACACATGCAGTCACAGATAGCACGTATTATTTTCTTTTGTGGATGAGGTGCTTCCCTGAATGATGAATCAGAATAGCTATTGTATTTCCAGTCTTAATATACAACTGCAAGATCCTTTAAAATCTGCCACAGGTTCATAGGCACAGTCATAAGCAATAAAATAGAAATTATTTTAAAATGTTTGCCTTTTGGACCTCCTCATGATTATCCACATTCACATAGAGATTAAATTCTCCAAAGGTGTTAATTACAATCATAGCATGAGGTACATTACAGAATCAAAAAGAAGAATAATGACTTGTGTAAATGCATGCTATCATGTGAAATAGAATAGACCACATAATGAAATGTAGAAATCCAGCAAGATCACTAAAAATATTCATTAAAATGCCTAAGAAATGAGTGTACAATGAACTATATTCCCTACATAAAAAATAATTTACCACAGAAGAAATGTTTGAAACTTCTAACCAACAATACGTTTCACTCATTTCCAAAGACTGGAATGTATGTCTGAGAGAACTAAGTCAGCTATGCCAGCTACAAGATGATTATTTTAAGAATCATTGTGTACTTAAATACTTCTCACATTTTGTGGCTGATAGTTGCTGTTTGGTTCTCTTGTGAGTGTGTTGAAGATGGTGTCATGCACTTCACTTGTAAGAAGCAAGTGACAATATGCTTTGTTGATAAAAAAAATTTCAGTGGTGGATGTGACTGTGTTTTAACAAGATTCAATGGCAAGATCTATTACAGCAGAGAGGGCAGAGTCAGACAAAGTTGTCAGGGAGGCCCATTCATTGAGCCGTGAGTTTCAGGCAGGGCCCCCTTGCTTTCTAAACTTCTCAAAGGAGTTTAGGTAGGGCTGGATTCAATCCTAGCAGTGCAGACTTAGACAAAGGTTTATGTCTGAAGGATTATACGTACACAATCAATCTTTCTGTCACTTAGCTGAGATGTCAAAGTTTAGCATGCAGTTAATCACTTACTGAGAAGGTGCTGCTGCAGGGAATGGCTCACCCTCGAGGTGTAACCTGACAGACATCCCACTCAGGAGAACCCCCACCCCAGGCCCTGGGCTGCCCACTGGTTGTGGAAGGAGGTGACTGGTGACTTGTACAGCAGCAGGAGGGGTGGGTCACTGGCCCAGACAGCCCTTGGCTGCCAGGTGTCATCCATGCCCCAAAGTCCAGAGCGAGCTGGATACAGCTCTCAGAGCCCCCACTGGTGAATGTGGCTTCAATTGGGGCTGCTGCTGGGGGAGCACACCACCACAGCATTGACTTTCTTTGTCTGCCGTGGCTGTGGAAGGTATATGTATATGTATGTGTATGTGTATATATGTCTATTTGTCTATATGTCTATATGTGTATGTATCAGAGAAGGAGTTGTTGCAGCCAGAGACACACGACAGTTGGTGCTATCTGGTGGCACTAGTATAGCATAGCACCTGTGACAATTTCAAACTTTTTGCCTTTCATCAGCAATAGCTTACCAAGAGAAAAAAACACATGTTGTGGGGAGGGGACTATAAGAAAAATAAAATCCCATCATGTGACCAGTGTAAGCAATTTGAGAAGTAATGCTCATACTGAACCATGTTGAGTTTAGTATTCGGCTGAATCTTTCAGTATGTAAGAAGTCATCTCGACAGGAAAAGACAGATTTTAGATAGAGCTTGTGAGGAATTTTCTGATAAAATCTTGCAAAATTACAAAATTATTTGAACTGAAATATTTAATTTTAAATACTTCAGAATTTCCTGTCCTGTCCAAGAAATTGCTGTCTGTAAGGAATGCCTTGTTTCAACATCTAATCTTTTACTAAATTCACTGTATACACAGTGGCCATGTCTGCCAATTATTCTCTAATTTTCTCTTTTAAATCATCAAGATTTCTTTCTGACCTCTTTTGTGGAGTTTTGCTCCACACATAAAGCCTTCCCTTGGAACATTATCATATGAACTGCTGTCTCTTCATAACAGTGTTCTGATAGCCATTATTCGAATTACAAAGGTCAGTGTCATATCAACTGTGTTTTCAGAAGCACGATATCCAATATTTCATTACATGGAAGTCCTTCTGTGAGAAGAAAAAAACCCAAAAAACACTCGGTAATAATATTTCAACCTGATTTTGTTCAGACAGTTGTTCAAATTTTTTATGACCTGTGTGAGAATCTTTTAATCTGGTTTGTAAACCAACAAACCTGAATGAATTTACTTTCTAACCACAGTCGGTATCTTTATTAAAAAAATATATAACAAAAAAAAATTTGAAAATGTGTCTTCACAATTTTCTTCTTTACATAATTTTTGTAAAGATTGTTTTTAATGAGTTGTTGCAACTCCATTTTTGTCCTTAGTTCATATGATCTGCCATCACATTGTCCTGCTCTTCATGTAACAGTTGTGTTTTTTTGAATTATGAGGCTTCTCAGAGGACAGTCTCTGCTTCTTTCAGAGGTTATATTAAAGGGTATAACTTGGACTCTGTGCTGATGAATTTAAAGTGCATGCCTTATGAATCTTCGTGAATAGATCAATAAAAGTAATTTTTTAAAATCAATTCTGTTTCAAACTCTGAAACAAAAATAGTTCAACCTTAATTTCCAATGAATTGTTAAGAGATGTGACTATTTAATAATTAATTGCTAATTTGTAAATTAAAATAGATTCTGAATAGACAGTATCAGAAAAGGCTTTCACAGCTCCTTCAGGCGGTGGAGCATCTGTTGCAAATTTTTTGGATATGTTGAGCAATAGTAGCTCCGTTTCTGGTGTGAGGCCTTTTCTCATATGGGCAGGCGGAATAAAAATAAAATCACAGTTGATTCCAAGGAAGGAAGTGTCTGTCTTTCATTCTCCAGATACGCTCACCTATATAGTTCTGCAGACTATATACAACATTTAATTGAAAAGCTGCTTTAGATATGCCTTTCACAATCAAAAATGTTTTGTGTGTTGTGTCTTTGCTACAAGCTGCTATTTGCATGTCCAAAGTGCAAAGATCATTGCCAATCAAAAATAAACAAAAGAAATTTATTAATATTTAAAAGCCATATAGAAATGTTACCAATTATTTGAATGCACACCATGAAACCTCATTGTTAAAATGGCAAGGGCAGGTAAAAACATGAAGTGACTTTAGTCTATAAAAGTTGCTTGATAATCTTTTCTTCATATAATCTTCTGCTATGAATTTAAGCTGTTCAATAGTTGTTGTTACTCTCCACACCCTTTCTGTAGCAGAAAGTAATGCTTCATTTGTCAGAGGAGTTAAAAAGAAGAAAAAAAAAAAAAGACTTTGAAATGGGAATCACATAATATTATAAAGGCAGTCCTTTCTTTACTACTGATACGACATCATATGTTAGCTTATACAGGAACTGAAGTTTAGAAATCTTCCGTTGGAAAGTTCAGAAAACCTACATCAGAAAGAAAACAGCCTTTCAGAATTTAGTGTATATAATGTGAAAGAAACTCTTCAGTATAAAGTTGATGCAGTTACTAAAGGGTACAGTCTTCATTTGTAAAACAAAATAGTTATGTTAAATGTAATTTAATCCTTTTAAGGGTGTTTAAGCCCTGGAGTAAACTTAGTTCTTTATATAGATTCTGCAAAGGTAACTAATATTTTTGCATACCTAATTCCATCTATACAATCACTTAAAGAGAAGCTTACTGTTTAAGTGTGACTTTTGGAAAGTAGTCTGCTTAAATATGTTGTTATGCAGACAGTAAAATAAAGGCTTCATGAGGAGCAGTAGTTTTAAATAAGGAATTTAAGATGAACAATTGGAAGTATAAAAGTGCTGGTTTTAGGGCATTTGAATACAGATGAAATAGCCTGGGTGAGAGTAAGACACAAAGCTCAACCACTGAGCAGTAAAGCCTTGTCAGCCGTATTAAGGTGTCGGAAGGCTGGTGAAAAACAAGAATTGTAATGCTTGGGTGTATATGAAAGTCATTTGATTGAAAGCCACTAAAATTGTCTGACTCACTTTTGACTTTTTAAAGACTCATTTGCCTCAGTATGTTGAAAAACAGGTTTCAGTGCAGGCCTCATACAGTAATATCAATGACCATCTCATTTAAGACTATTTTAATTCCTGTGAAGCTGATAAACACAATTGTTATTTGCCTATTATAATCCAGTCTAATGAGTGAGAAATGATGACTCTTTCTGTAGCAAGGCCCTCTTCTGTGTGCTATAATAACTATTAATTTATCAGTAGTTCTCTAGAAATCTTAATTGCTTTCATACTCATCTTGACATAATTACATGATTGCATGTAACATGAGGCATTTTATTATGAATTTGAAGTTATTTTACCTTTTTAGGAGTTTTGTTGCCCCTCATATAATGGTATTTGAATATAATTTTATTTTCATCCAATAATTAATAAAAATAATCAGTATCTTGTTTAGACTAAATGTGATATGGCTCAAAAATAATTTAAATTGTTTTAAAATTAGAAGTATTATCACAAAAAGATTTCTGGATAATAATTTCCTGCTTTTAACTACAAGAAGAAAAGTCCAGCTTTTCTATAAAAATATTATTACAACGTTGCTTATGCTGGTAACTTATATCTCATTTTTCTGGGTAAAATCTTGCATGAGGATTAGGTAAAACCTACTTCTGCTCCATCCAAGAGTGTTAAATCATAACACCTAATCATTAATAATTAATTACAGTGAGAGTTTGAGTCAAAATATCCCGGGATTTTAAACCTAGCTGTGCCATCAGTTCCTTTAATTTTGAGTCAGCAAAGTTATTTATAGTATGTTGTCCTAATTTCTAAATACTTGACATAAAAGATTATTATTTATCTCAGGAATTTTTTGGAAAATATTGGAAAAAATACTGAGAAGCATGAAATTCTGTCATTGCCTACAGGTTAAGAAAATGTTCCATTTTCATCTTTTGAATATGAAATATTAGTTTATAGTTTCTTATGGTGTCAACATTCCAGGAATCTGAGAAAACATTGTTTTAAACTTTTTAGCTATAGCAGATACAGAAACAATACAAACTTTAGGGGTTCTTGGCATATAATTGTTAGAGTACCCACGATCTGTAGCAAAAATCTGAAACATTAATGTAGTTGAGCATGAAGAACATATCTGAACAAATTTATCCTGGTTGTCATCAGACTTAGGAGTTCATCAGACTTAGCACTATGCAGTCCAAAGCTCAGTTTTTCTGATTGGAAGGAAAAGCAGTCAGTGCTAAAGTTTACCTGCTTTGATAAAGGTGCAGACATCTTCTGTGATGGAGGAAAGATCAAACGTGTTTACAAAGTAGTGGCTCCTTCTTAAATACAGTTTTTATGTTCCATTTTTTATGCATTACAGATTCCAGTGTCTTCAAAAAATGTGGGGCAACGGCTCAGTTTGAGGCCCTTTTGCCTCTTTTTCTGTTTGGAAAATACATTTATTCCAATCACCCAAATTATTCCTGGTCTGATGGAAAAGATGGTTGTGATCACCATTAAAGAGCGTGTCTATCATGTGTGCTGCACACAAAGGACAAATTATGGCTGCTTGGGCAAACAATTTTAGCATTTTTAACATTTAAGAGCCGGTCTTAAAATCTTAATTACCTTTCCTGTAAGCGTTTTCTGAGTGCAGGCTGGACTTTTCATTAGTTTTTTAATGAAAAAACTATATATTTTTTGTTGTCTTCTTCATTACTTTTTTGTAGGCTTAGCTGTGCTGTATCTGCTCTCCATACTTATGGAGGGATTTACAGGAATGCAAATGAATTTCTTAATGTTGGGATGCTGGAGCCACATAATGTCTGCCTAAGTACATTAGACATCTATCAATATATTCAAGATGGATGTACATGCAACATTGCAGAAATTACACTATTTCATTTTTTTTCATTTGTGGGATTTTACTTTCCAGGTGTTCAGCTGGTTATTGAGCAAGAAAATTTAAATATTTCATTTTCAATATAATTTCTTTTACTTAAAAGTACTCTAAGCCAATTGGGATCAAAAAATGGTGGATCTTTTCCAGCAAAGCCTTCTTGGCTGATCTTGGCATATTTCTATAATGATTACCTACTAATGATATAACTAGAAGGGGTATGGGGACTTGTTGCAATCTAAAATTATTTTTTCTAAATTTAGCATTTTTAAGGGCCAGGCTTCTATTTCCTCTGCTAAACTAAAGATCGGAATAAAAAAATCACCTTCAGAAAATAAACATACAAATTAAATACTAAAAAAATGAAATGTGGAAATTTAATGTCCACAAATCTGTGGACATACAAAAAAATCTGTTTGTATTCTCTGGGGCTTTAATTAATTTTATTTTATATTCTGCTTTTTGTTTGTGTGTATTTCCATACTCACAACTATGATAATTAATCCAAAGTTTTTATTCATGGCATTGCTTTCCATGAAGTGTCTGTCATATAGGTGGTGACTCATTCTGCAGATAAGGGGTTAAAAGCCCTATGGCAAAATAAGCAATTACTTTGCATTCTGATACATCTAGTACATTGTATGGGTTATAACCTTCCTGAGACCTTCATGTGTGCTACTTCTGCACCTGTAGGCCTGTAAGACCCCTGAATTTTGCAGAGCATTCACTTAAATTGTGTGAAGAAATTATTCTTTTTAACCAGCTCTGAAAAAACCCAGCATCTGGGGAAGAAGGTAAAATAAAAGATTTTTCTTATTCTAATAGTAATTATACTGACGTTAGAAGTGCACAATAATTTTATTTCTGGGCAAACTAGAACTATTTGTATGATAACAAAAGCATCTTTATTAATTAAAAAATTCAAGCTGGAGCAATGCAAATATTACAGTCTTATGAACTACAGATATTCTTCCAGGGGTAAAAAAATTGAAGAAAAAGCATGAAATAAAAATCCATTTTAAAAGAAAAATAATACAAATATAGCAAATTTGAAATAGGTACTGGAAATTGAATGTAATTGAAATTCTCTTTGCTGTTGCACTCTGTGGGGAAAAAAATAGAAAATTAATGTCATGCTGACAATTTCCTTACTGTGAAAAATGTGGACAGAATGGTGGGTAAAATATTATGATAGCTTTGCTAAAAGAAATCAAGTTAAATTAATTTTACCAAGACTATTGTTTTGTAAATGAGCTTTGTCCCAAACCAACAGAAATGTAAGACCAAGAGAAATGTAAATACGTTCTAAATGTAGATTACATTTCTTTATATCTTGAATAAAATATGCAAATGCTTTAACATTTATTGCTGCCAATGCAGAAAGACAGGCATGCAATCATAAAATGAACATATTAAAAAAAAAAGTCAAATCAAGAATGAAAGACATGGGAAAACATAATGCTTAAAACATAAAAGGAAAGGCAGAAAGCACAAGTCATCTATTTATGTCTCAAAGAGTAATCAAAGGAAATTGTCTTATTGAGTTTGTTGAAGTAAGTCCTGAGAGTATCTTTGTATATATTAAAGTTGCATGAGTATGTTGTAAAGCTTTGATTTCTTTTTTGTTTGTCTAATAATCCATCCATTTAGAAATTAATCAAACTTATAAAAACAACTTAGTTCAGAAAACAAAATCTATCTATGGTTGTTTCTGACCAGCTTATATGTCCAATGCAGCTCTGTTTTATTTGTGTGGGAGAATGAAGGTATTGAATTAACAGAAACATGGCAAAATAATTGATCTCCTTGCAAACTGATTCTTCTCAGTCACTGCGCAGAGCTAAATGCTGAAGCTGTGAGACGCAGTTGTTCTTTGAGCTGCACTGCTTTGGGTAGTTGGAGGCCGTGGGTGCTGGGAGGACCAGCCTGAACACGCAGGGAAGGGTGTGGGTGCTGTGCTGTCAGAAGGAGTCTTTGGCTCTTCAGTTCACCCGGGTTAGGGATCACTTTGCAGTCAAGTGTTGCTGCCCGCAGGGTTGGTACCATCTCCATGGCTCTGAGCAAGTCTTCTTCCACAGTTGAGACCAGAATTATAGCTGCTGGAGGAATAAATCATCTAATGTAATCAGTGTTATCTTACAGCCCATATATTTATAATATATGTATATTTATGTCATAGATATATGACATAAATATATCTATGAGGTGAGGAAGCTCTGCTTGTTTACTTTCAACAGAATCTTATACATTAATACTTTCAAGTACTTAGGTATTGCATGTCACTTCAGAAATATGCATTTCAGATATGTAGTGACTGAAAACCATTGCAATTGGTTAAAAGTAAATATTCTACTATTTTAAATAGCAGCATGGGTAAATTTGCAGAAGAGCTGCACCAGTAGAAATCTGTAAAAGATTTAAAAAACTGTTTTTGCAGAGATGGAAGTACAAGAGTGGACATCCCAGAACGTAAACAAAGATTACAAGATTAGTTTTAACTGCTCTCTAATAAAATCACTACTTTTTAACAAACTTCTTTAAAACAATTACTTTAGATTCATTTTTATTGCTTCTTTTGGAGGTAATTTTCACCAAATAAATTCAGATTACTTTAACTTGGAATGAGTATCCCTATTACTGTTCAATAAGATTAAAGTAAGCACCTTTAAATCGAATCTTCTATGAAACAGCTGATGCTTACGCTACTCTGTCAGAAGTCTACCTCCTCTCCACCTGAGTCAAAAGAGGAGCAAGTTCAGAACTGGCAAAGTTATGTGGCTGTCATAGAATCATGGAATGTCTTGTGTTGGAAGACTCTAAAGTTCATCTAGTTCCAGTCCCCTTACCCTGGGCAGGGACACTTACATTGGACCACATTGCTCAGTCTGGTCCAACCTGGCCTTGGTCCAACCAAAACCTCCAGGAATGTTACAGCCACAGCTTCTCTGGACAACCTGTGCCAGTGCCTCACCACCTTCAGAGTGAAGAATTTCTTCCTAACACTACTCTAAACCTGCCCACTTTCAGTTTGAACCGTCGCCCCTTACCCTCTCACTGCATGCCAATGTAAAAAGTCTCTCTCCATCTTCTTGTGGGCACCCGGTAGATAGTGGAAGGCTTCAATTAGGTCACCCTAAGCCTTCTCTTTTCCAGTCTGAACAAACCAAATTCTTTCAGCCTTTCCTCATAGGAGATATGATCCATCTCTCTGACCATCCTTGTGGTCTTTCTCTGGACTATCATTTAATCTTAATATCACTTTGTTAGTAGATGCTTACTGAGGCACTTTCTCCAAGGAGTGACCATATGGATTATACAGACACTGTTTCAGAAAAAAAGACATCCTCCAACATGGCGAAAAGGGATGGAATAAAAAAAAAAGAAAAAAAAAAACAGAGAGAGAGAGAAAAAAAAAAGAAAAGGATTGGAATACATGAGGTGGAAGAAGCAAATGCTTATATTTAAACTGCATGATAATTATGAGTTCTAGCACCTTTTGGAACAAAGACCAGCATGCTGCATAGCCATTACTTTCCTGTGTTGCCTGGAAACTGAAGTGAAATATCCCTGTTCATTTGCAGCTCGCCCTAGCTCTCCCCTGCTGTAGTGTTTGATACCTCAGAACAGAATATGTACTGAGCAGAGCACAACATTGGTAAACCCATTAACTATGTGGGGGTTTTTAAAGTGTGATTAGTTCTACTGCATTTCAGTACAATACCACAGAAAAAATGACAAGTAAATTTTCAGGTGGAGGTAATATAGTATTATTTTAGTCCTGTTAATCAGCAGTGTGTTTTAAGTGAAAAATAGAACTAACTCCAACGTTCACAGAATCAATAGCCTGTCTGAGAAACTGATAGGTTTCATGCTTGGCAAATTTTGTCAGATTATGCCAGTTGCTAAAGCAGGAAGTAACAGTCTTGGACTGTTAACTCTTCAGTATCTATAATTTAAAATATTTATAAAAACAATAGAATTAATAGTCTTAATGAAAGACAAGTTAATTCTATTGAGATTATTGAAAACTAGATGATTTTTGTGCCAAGTCGTCCGCCCCCCTTCCCCCCCTCAAAAAAAAAGAGAAAAAATGAATGTATTTTTGGTGCAAAGAATAAACCCAAACTTCTGTTATTGGGTAAGTTACATTCAAACGCTAGATCTTGCTGCTTAAACAGCTGTAGAATAGAAGGTAATGTTGTCTGAAAACGTGCAGTTTCTAAGTGAAGTTTTATTTTTGTAGTCAAAGACAGCTTGAATTATTTGTCTGGACAAAAATAGTAATTTTCCACAAGTGTTATTTTTCAGTCCAGCAAAATCCATGGAAAAGAATACAGGGCTGGCTTATGGTCTAGGTCTCTGCATACCTCTCTAAATACCCAAAAATTTATTGCATTGTGCTTTATACTTGAATTCCAAGTATTAAAGGTCAGTATTAATATTTCTATAGTTGTGTAAATTCTGTTGTGTATTGGAATCAAGAGTACTGTGCAACACCTAAAAGTGGTTAACATACCTTAGTTCTTCAGAGCTTGTTTCAGGTTTTGTGGTTTCCCACAGGTAGATAATGGGCTTCTTCTAGCCCTCTGTGTAATTCCTTTTGAAAAGTACTCAGTGTTTGTATGTGTAACATTTGATACATAACCTAATAAATGATTGAGAGATAGGAAAGTTGTTCAAAAAAGTAAGCAAGAGCAGAAAAACAAACAAATTCACTAAAAATAACTTAGGCTGTATTTTGTAGGAGAACTTTTGGTTTTAAGTGATAAATTTAATGCTTGCTTCAAGCAGAGACCAATGACTGCTCAAGAAAAAAAAAAGTAAAATTAGTAAGTTTATGTGTCCAGGTGTTTTTCATGCAGTATTTCCAAAATAATTCAAATAAATAAAACTATTACTTCCATACATCAGTGAGATCTGTGTTATTACCTAAGTATCATATGGTGGCAAACATGATGCTGTAATTTTAATAGAATTGTTTTTGGAGAGAGTAGGAGGATTTGTTTTTGGAGAATCCAGAAAAATTCTAGCAAGCATATCTTAATTCTGTACTGAACAAACTTCAGAAACTTTTGGAATAAAAATCAGAAACTTTTAAGTGCAGTGGGCATTCATAGAAGAAAAACATCCTTCAAAAGGTGTTAGAGGGTGTGGTGAGTTTGGGGTTTTTTGTGGGAGAGAATGGGTTATGTTGCGTTTTATGCTTTTGTTTCTTTGGGCTTTCTTTTTTTTATTTTTAATGGATTTTTTAAAATGAGTTAGAAAATGTAAGTAAAGTGATCCAGTTCTTTTTATAAATATGGATTTCAAAATAGCTTTCTTTATTATACCTTTTAAGAGCTCCTAGAGTCAAGGTAATAATGATTCCCTGAGAAGAAACATGTTGAAGAAAGTTCATTGGCATTAAATACAATAATAGAAGAGGGAAAAAAACCAACTTTAACTATGCTTAGCTAACAATGGATCTTAAATAACACTCTTGGTTTCTAAAAATCATTGTGGGTAGTTGTCTGAAAATACCTACTTGGTGCTAAGCAGGAGTCAAAAAGCTACTTAGATTTAAGGAATTATTAGAAAAGAAATAGTGAAAAAAGCAAAGATTGATCAGATAGATCAAGGTGCTTCAGTTTGGAAAAAAACTTGGGTTTATAAGAAAATATACATAGATGTGAGATGCTCAGGAAATCTGAAAAAGAAAAGTAATTTGCTATTTCTCATGTAAGAACGAGGTCACTCAGTACTGATCAGGCAGCAGGTTTCAAACAAATTATTTTTTCTCAGCATGCATAATAAAGGTATTTATGTGAGTGTCAAAGTATACACGAGATCAAATATGTTTAGGCAAAATCCAAGGATAAAAGCCTGTTGAGAGCCATTCAACACAATAATGTGTATTCAACCACGACTTCAGTTTTCCATATCCTGACAGGAAATAATAAGAGAAATGCCATTCTGTTTTGAAGTTCTACTTTCACATTTTCCATGAGCACCTGTTAGTAGCCTCTGTCAGAGAGTTAAAAAGTCAGCTCTGTCAACTTATATTCCAACCCAGAGAGGTTGTGTCAGTGTGTGTGTGTGTGTGACTGGAGAGTTTTTATGTCTGTATCCAATTAGTGCTACCTGGAGGGTTCCCAAATAGAAAAGATATTTTTAGAACTGGTGATGCAAATTCACTGGGATCATGTATGACTGAAATTATTCACCAATAAAAGAGTGTGGAAATTGACTGTATCAGAGGCAGGAAATCCTTCCTTTCCTTTTAATACTTTTCAGTAATTAATGACAGTTCCTGTGAAGTCTTCACTTGTTCACCTGAACTGGATAAGTAATTTTCATATATCCTGTTTATCTGCATGCTAGACAGTATTTCATCAGCCATCTGTTGAATTACTATCATTGCTCATCCCATGTGAACACTCACTAATTTGTCTTTTTAAAGATTTTACACTTGCATTCAATGGAAGCAACATCATATCTTAACATCCTTTGTTAGTCATATCAACACTGGCCAAAGATGAGATGAGGAAAAGGAAAATAAATGGTGTCTGTAGTAATCTGGATAATAACTAGCAAACCTTTACCAAGAACTCAAACAATTTGATAACTTTTGCTTGAAATATTTGACTCTTTAATGACTAGGTTGATCTAATTTATCACTTTTACTTGGATTGATTTAAATCCTAAAAGGGTATATATAAATTTCTTTATGTTTAAGACCAATAACTTAGGATAGGTCTGAGTTGAGGCTGGGTGTGACTATACAAAACTGGTAAAACTTACTAGTAGAGATTTGGGAATATCTTAGTCTTGTTTGTTGCACAAGCTAGCCTTTTTTTTTTTTTTTGATATTGCAGGAAATAAATTAAAATACCATGCTGTTCCTTTTGCCTAGATGGATTTATCTTGTCATTAAATAATTACAGAGCAGAAGATTTTCAATGTTTTTAGGATATGAGCATATTATGTTACATTTGTTAAAAGTTTGTTGTCAGGGTAAGAATGTTGAAGAAGGAATTGGTTTAAGTGTGTATTGTGCTGTCGTTTTGCCTTTTTCTTGTGGAATAATGTAAAATCCACTGCTGTTTCCCATGGTGCTTTAACTTGGCATGTGTGTGACATGCATCAGAAATGTGTAAGACAAAGAGGTGGCTTTTTTATTCAAAAGATCAGCAAACAGGCAGTGGTCTGCTGTCAGGTAAAAACAGTTTCCCAGGAATTTCAGAGTATTTAAGCTGATTAAAGATGAGTAGAGATTTTCTGTGATCACTGATTATTTGTTTATTATATTCATTTTTTGAAAAGCTGTCACAAGTTTTCTCATTTAGGACATTTTGGGACAGGGTTCTGATACAACATTTAATCTACTGCAGAAGGCATAAAATGTGGCTAAAATTTTACTTTATAACTGACTTCAATGACTTTCTACCAGCTTTCCTCTGAAAATATTTCAGATGGCTTTGTGTGTTCATATAGTTATATCTACCCTTTATTAAAAGATATAATTTTATCAATTATGTTTATTCTTGTCTGGTTTTTCTGTGCATATTTGGCAATTTCTTGTAGCAAATTAACACTCTTCACATGACTGTGTATAGCTTGATTAGAGTATGGGCTAAATATATCAAGTAGAAATGTAGTAGAAATCAAGTTTGAAATGTATCTCACTGAGTTATGGATTCATGGAGCTGTATCATTATATGGGTATAAAAACCATGTTTACTGCAAGTCAGTTTTAAGATAAAGCAACATAAAAGAGCAATTGCTGCTGCATACCCTCTTCAATTTATATTGGTTACATCAATTAGGATATTCTGGATTGAGAGATCCTGAAAAATTCATTGGCAGCCCTGAATGTCTGAATTAACAATTGATTAAAAATAAACAATTGATGAGCTGTTATGACTTCAGCTCTTTTTATAGTGGAGCAAATCATTGTGTGAATTTACAGTATGTTCCCTGTTTTCCATATGTCTGTCATTGATGCCCCATGTTCCAGTACTTTAATGTCCCTTTTACACAAAATTAAACTACATAGAGTGGTACATCAGTATTTTGCCACAAACTCAGCATCTGCGATACCACTGTTGTGCTTTGTGCAGCATTTTGGAAGTTGGTCTGTGTTCCTCTGCTGTGGCTTCCCTGGCTCCCTCTGACAGTAGCTGCTTGCACAGACACTGTACACCAGTTTTACGGAGAAGAGTGTGATAAGGATTAGCCTCACTATCTCCTTCTTACTCTGCTGAGAAATGTGTTTGAACAGAGCAGATTTGCAGTCTTTTTGTGAATTTGCTGGGTCCTAAGTAAGAATGCAAAAATGGGAAATTCAAATGAAAACTGAAAGAAGACAAGAGTTCAGTGATTCTCATTGCACTTCACACAGCAGGCTTGAAGTCTTCCCAAGTTGTATTACATCACTCAGGAAGAGTGTGTTTCCAGCAGTAATGCACAAGGAAAGAAAGGAAAAAGAAGGATAAATAGTGGTTTGAGGGGGAGGCTGTTTTCTCTTTTTAAAAAACAAAAGTATCATAGAAGTATAATCCTTGGTAAAAGGATCTTTACTGGACAAGCCTAGGTATTGCGTGTTTTCAAAATCATCACTCACACTGAGTGCAGAGCCTTGGTTAATGTGAGAACTGACTCTTCTTTCACTATGAAAAGAAAAGCCATATTGCATTGTTTCTTATCTACTGCACAGTAAAAATGAGCATATGAGCAATCACCACACAGCAATAAACTTGTACAAACTTGTAATCCCAGGAAGGCTTGTCTGGGTTTCATGAGTTTTTAGTTACTATGCTGCCTTTGCTTTCCTGGCCTGAGTCCTGGTATTACTAGAAGTTCAATTTATCCATTCTGACTTGCCAGATACTTTGAAATATAACATCCTAGAACATAGCGTAGAGTTTGTGATTGAGAGTGGAAGCTTATGGCAAAACTCAATTTGTCATTTGTACTACCTGTGCAAATAGTTCACAATATGAAGCTGTCAGATGTATCAGGAAAGAAGCTACAAAGGCAATCCAAACATGCATTTCAGGGGGTGCAAGTCACTGGTATGAATATAAGTATATTCTCTGCTAATTATTTTGGGGCTAATTATTTGAGGCTTTATAAATAATTATTTATAAAGGACAAGTATTATAAAGGACTTTAGAGATTAAAAGAATTCATTAATGAAGTATTAATGGGTTGAGCAGTGTTTGGGTTATGCTGGTGGTAGTAGTACAATGCATTAATAATAGTAGTACAGTGCAGTGTTAAAAACAGTATAAGACAATGATTTGGTAAAATGAATGAGAGAGAGAAAAAGTAATCTGTTACTTTTTGACGAATAGAATTAGGTAGGTAATTAAGTAGGTGAGCATGGGAACTTCCAAGTTTTTGGGGAGAGCCCAGTTACCTGAGTTTGCCGGTGAAGTCTTACCTCCTCAAAGCTGATGTACCTATGAAGCTGTCTCGTGTGGCTTTCTATGAGTACTGCAGCAAAAAGAAAAGAAAATACTATACAGAGGTAATCTCAGATTTTCTGAGCAGCACTATTCCACTAGTCTGTTAGAAAAAGTGAGTCATGAAACAATGTAGATTATAATTACAAGCTTTAAAGAAAGTTTAATTGTGACTTGGATTTCTTTTCATAAGGTAATTAGTGCCTGTTATTTGCAGAACAAAGACATGAAATAAATCCATTGTTGTATATATATTTTAGTCCATTATTGTCATTAAAGTAATCATTCTACTATAATCCTGGATGAAAGATAATATTCCTTGCTAATTCATAATATTCATTGAACTACTTGTTGTCTTCAATATACTAAAAAGCAGTCTCATACAGAAATGCTAAAACTGAAATAAAGCAATTTCCTGTTGGTCTAGGTAGTAATTTAGGGCAGAATCTGAGTCAGAACATTTATATGTAACAAACATACCATAAAGTATGAAACCACACTGTGAGTTTTCTTCTTCCTACCACCCCTTGTTCTTTTGATCTTATGGAAGGCAACTTTTGACAAACAGAAGTGCATTAATGGATAAAATTTATAAGTAAAGTGCTTTTTAAAAACCTTTCAAACTGTTAAGTGCAGATGCTTTCTAATGAAAATCTTGGTGATTTTGTATTTCATAGTTGAAAAAGAAAAATAGTAAGAGAATAACACTTTCTGTATATAACAGACAGACAGTATTTGCTTTTTCTTGAGAATGGAAATAACTATCATTAGTAAGCAAAGTAATAAAAGCAATTTATTTACCCTTGTCAAATTTCAGAGTGTTTTTCAGCTGTTATACAAATACCAGAAGGGTCACAGTGCTACTGTAGAAATGCCAGAAGGACCACAGAGAAATTATATTCTAGGAAAAAAAAAGATTGCAGAGGAAGATGAATAATATATACAATTAGTGCCTAAAGTTGTCTACATGAAATAAATGCATTGAAAAAATAATCAGGCTTGTTTTTTTTAATGGGATTTAAAGAAAAAATACATGATTTATTATCATTTCATGTGATGTCTTTTAAAATTTTAATAAAAAAATACTGTTTTTTGAGTCACTTATTTAAACTTAGTATTAAAAAGACATCTAAAAAGAGAAACTCTTTGACAAGCACATGAAGTTTTGTAAAAAAACCATTTAAAGTAATTTAATAATTTATCAAGATATTTACACAAGAAAGATGAATTTTTCTCTTCTAAATGTAAACTAGACTTATTTTTTCAGTATTTTTTTATAAAGAATTGTTGAGACTACAGGGGACCTCTGATGGTGATCTAGTCCAACCTTCATCTCAAGCATGGCCACTTAGGGGGCTCCTGAGAATGCACAAGGATGGTGCCTCCACAACCTCCCTGTGCCTGTGCTCACCTCACAGCAAGAAGAAAATGTTTCCTGATATTTGAAGGGAACCACTTATGTTTTAGTACCTCTTGCTTCTGATCTTGTCACTCAATACTGCTGGGAGGATCCATCTTTATAACATGCCTGCAGACATTTGTATAGATTGATATGGCAGCCCACATCCTTCTCTTGTCTTCTCTAGGCCTAACAGTCCCAGCTTTACCAGTCTGTCTTCAAGTGAGAGATGCTCCAAGCCCTTGATATGCTAGCGGCCCTTTGCTGAACTCTGTTCAAGAGCTACACATTTCTCTTACACTAGACACAGTACTCTACACATGGCCTCACCGGTGATGAGCAGAGGGGAAGGATCACATCTCCCAATCTGATGGCAACTCTCTTCCCAGTGTAGCCCAAGGCCATGAACCCTCTTTGCCATAAGGGGCACGCATTCAGCTTTGTATTCTCCAGGACACCCTGGGCGTTTGAAGGAAAGCTGCTTTTCAACAGGGTGGTCCCCAGCAGGTACTGCCCTGTGGCTCTATTTCTTTAGTAACTGCAGGAGGTTCCTTTCAGCTTATTTTTGAGAACGCTGGCGTTCTGAGATTACTTTAGATGGAAGCATGAACCTCTGGGTGTATAAGCCACGCCTTCCAGTTTTGAGACATTGGCAAACTTCCTGAGGCTATGCTCTGCCCCGTCATCCAAAGTATTACTGAAATGTTGAGCAAAGTTGAATCCAGTGCAGATGCCTAGGGTACAGAACTAGATGTTGCCCTCACCTAGGCTTCATGCTGCTGATCACCACCCTGTGGGTCCAGCTATTCCACCAGTTTTCAGTCTGCTTCACTGTCTACTCATCCAGCCGCATCAGATTCTTTCTGAAGAACTTATGGGAGACATTGTCAAAAGCCTCCTTGAAGTGGAAGTAGACAGCATCTTGCTATTAGACTTCAAAGAAGAGTAATCCCGTCCTGCTCATGTGACTTTGCATAGTGCAAAATCTAATGATTATTTTTCATTTTGTGTGAATGTCATACATAAATAATGAAACGTTTTAGTTCAGTTGTATTGGGATTCCTTTTCCCACTTTATGACACAAGAATTATTTTGCTCATGAAAGGTTCATCAGTAAGACTCCCTGTGGACCCTCAGAAATGCCGACTTACTCTGCTCCTCTGTTCCAATGGCTGTATCATTGGTGATAGCATACAAAGTGGTTAATTTCTGCTGCTTTTAAGAATACAAAATGATGGATGCTGTTGCCTGTATTCCAGCAGAAGAAAAAGTAGCAACAGAAAGTTTTGTTTTAGAGGACTAACAACTTTGAATGCATTTTATCAGACTGAATGTATTAGACTTATGCTAACACAGAAAAGAAAAATACAACTTGGGTTTTGTATTTAAAATATTCCCTTATATTTTGGTTTTGTAGTTGCATCCTTGGTTGCACACACAGAGAACCAAAGGGACAGTGAGAGGCAACATTCTGCACATGAGATCCTAATGTTTAAAAGAGGACATGTAATGCCAGTGTGACAGGAGTATCATGCCTGTAGATAGGTCATAGTTTCTCAGCTCCTCTTTATTTTGCTGCAAATTTAGTAGGTAGGCAGCCAGGCTAGTTGGAAGTCCTTATTTTATAAGTAAGGAGGAAAATAAATGGATATTTTATAAGGCCCTTGGTGAATTAAAGTGAGAAAAAAATAATTCCTGGAATATATAATTTTCCATCTGAATATTTGCATTGTTTTTATAACATATTTTCCAGTTTTTATAATTCATAAGAAAACAAACATTGTACGTTAGTGATTGTGAATTTGTTCTTTAAGTATACTAAACTCATAATTCTTTTTTTTTGTTGTGCAATATCTCATACATTGCACAGTTAGGTTGTCAGTTTGTTGGCAGACTTTCACAATTGTCTCTTGGTGTTGTAAAGCTCAGTATACTTTATGAAACTCTGTTTTTCTTACATTTAAGAATTAATTATAATGTTTCAAAGCAAAAAACCCAAAAAGTAACCTTGAAGAGTTGATACAGAAAATTCATATTTGTGCTTTTTGGTTAATTTTGCTATGATTTCTGTCACCCTAATAGAATTACATTAAGGAAAAGATGTAGTTTTCAAAGAATTTTGAAGTTCTTTTGATGCCGTAAAATTAATATGAGTCATTTGGCTAAAATAGTTTAATTTCTGGAAATCTTTGTAGAGTCCTAATGTTACAATTCAATTTTTGGATTGTTGTTACTGTTTCTTCCTAAAAGGAAGAATGCACACATTCTCAAGTTTTTTTTGAAATTAGAAAACTTATGTTTTATGTTTATGGGAAGAAAATAAAAAGACCTCAATTGATCAGATGGCAACAAAGAACACAACACTTGGGCTGTACAAAAGCAGGGTATACGCATGTCTTCCATTGTATCAGCCATAAGGAAAGTTTAGTTACTGCTTTGAATTATTAATAATTTTAAATGCTTAGCCAACTCAATGTTATAACATAGAGTGGAACAAGTAATCTACCTCAAAATTTCATATTTAGGGATATTTGATAATATTAACTCTGTCTTCTAAATGCACACCACGTTAGGGGTATTTACTGCTCTGTTCTGTAGAGCAATACACAAGTGGAATGAGAGATAATGTGTGGCTTAGAAGTGAATTTTCTTAGCAGATTTGTGTAGGTAGAATGCTACTCCCTGCTGATACACACTACTGAACTATTTCAGTGAACTCACAAATCAACGAAACCCAACAAACATTCATGGAACTATGCAGTATTAAAAATGATAATTGTTTTATACTTAAAATAATTAAGCAATTATAAGGTTTCAGTGCTACTAAGCATATGAATACAGCATCTCAATAGTGATTTCAGGCTCTATGTAGACTTCTGTGCAGGCCTAGAGCTTCCAACTTTATTTTGAGATTCTTGAAAACTGGGATGACAAATAATTCTTTGTGTTCATTTTCTTACCTTTTTCTCCCCTTCTCTGGTATTTTTAAAAAACTCATAACATTACTTTTGTAATATATCCATATTTCTGTGGATATATTCAGTAATTTGTACTAAGTACTTCATAAAATTTGCCTGTGAACTAACTTTTAGACTTCCATGATATAGGTGGAAGTTTCCACAGTGATAGGCAGCTGGCACACTCTCAGTCTCCTAAGACTTTGATAGGATAATTTGGAAAGCGTTGAAGCAGATAATATTAACTTATGAGAAATCCTATAGTACTTTGAATTAAAAAAAAGGATACATTTTTATATTGTTAGAGCAAAACATGATCTATATAACTGCCTTTTTTTTTTTTTGCCTTGATTTTCAAAAGCTAGTGTAATGATTGCAATAAAAAGACTGTGAAGCAGGACTGTCTACTATTTTGACTGAATTTAAGATACATATGTCTGCTGTTTGCAGTTTTAGTTTGGGCTAAAATCTTTGCTGTCACCATTTTCTGATGGTGTTCTAGCTGTTCAAGCTGTATGTCATGAATGGGAGGAGGAAAGTCAAAAAGACAAAGAGTATACACACATCTTTCCAGCTTTGTTATGCACATTATGCACAGATGGGCATGTTTGCTGGAACCACAAAATTCCTAGGTTGGCAAAAGTGGAGCATTTGTGTTACAGATAAGAAAAAAGAAAAGCCAATTACTATTGTAACCAGGTTACTGGGCAGAGCATTACAACACCCAGTGCAGCAGCTTCACTGCTATTTTATAAATACATAATATAGCTCAGTCTGATCTGGATCCTGACACCATGTTTTGCTGTACTAAAGTAGCTCACAACAAACAAAACATAGTGTGAAATTAGTTAATATCTAACATTTCCTCATGTCATAGCAGACCTTTTGTATCAAATCGCATTCTTACCTCCAGTTTGAACAGGAACTGAAACTTTCTGTATGTAACAAATGCTCAGGCATCTTTGTGTGCAGTACTGATTTATTATGCCTGCAGACACAAAGGAATCGAAACATTTATATACAGCAAAACAAAATAATTAAGAACAGATCTAGTAGAGTGTGGCTCAACCCTATGCAGAAATAGAAGTACTTGCTTGGTCATATGATAAACCTGGGGTTTGTTTTGGGGGCTTTTAGGTTTTTTTTAGTAGTTTCTGGTTTTGGTATTTTGGTTTGGGTTGTTTTTTTTTTCATTCATGCTTGTGCATGCACCAGTTTAGAGATTGTTTTACAAGTGGATCTGTTCAAGCTAAGCTCAAGTGAGAAATTCACAGCTAAGAAATTTGTACACTTCAAGAAATTTCTCCTGTGTTTTTATCTTCTTGGGTTTTTTCCCCTCCTCTCTGCAAGAAGTGAGAAAAAAAGAGTGCCTCATGATTTAATGGTTTGAAATTACTTTAAAGTGTTAGGTTAATCATGTTTGTCCTCTCTCCATTATGTGTCACATGACTGTGACACATAATGTCACAGTGTGTTTGAGGACTGAATATTGTTTCAATTTGATTATTGTCTGATCTTTTGCAAAGTTGATCAAGTAAATCATGTGCTATGTTGTTGTTTGTCTTTTTCTCTGTCAAATGTAGGCAACACATGGAACTGAAAAACTGGATCTATTAATAAATAAAGTTATTAATTGCTAAGTATTTATAACATTGGAACAATTTTTTGAGCTGCGATACTATAAAGAGTTAGAATTTCAGAGTAGCATGATCAGAAATGAAAACAAAAAACTGCTTTTAAACATTCATGCTAAACAATGCTGTATTGTGAGAAGTTATATTTTCACTTAATATTAGGAAATAGAGAAATTAAGAAGATTTACAAGGTGCAAGACTCAAGATGACTTTTTCATGTCTATAACACATACATACCTGGATGTACCTATGCTGCCTTAGGAAGCAGCAACACATTCAGGAACCAACAGACTTATTAAGTGTCCAGATATTTTATATATATTGAAGATGTGAATCACTGCTCTACTGCTCTTCAGTGGGGCAAACTCACTATTCTGTTTTTTTACCCTTCCCAATTTACTCTGGACAAGATTCCTGGACTTTTACTGTTCCACGTTAGAAATTCATATACAGAGACATCTGTATGTAACTCTTTTCTATGCCTGTGTCCCCAAGAAGACTATATCCATATATCTTTGGGTGTTGCAAGTTCAGTGTAAAGGAAGACTGGAAAATTCACTTCTTGCAGCATAGATGTTATGGACTCTTCTACTAAGAAGTTAGTCTCAGTGATGGTATGTGGTAAAACAGACATTAATTTGTGATTTCTACAGTGCAGCTTTAGACATCCTCAGCATTTTTCATGAGTTTGCTCAGAGGGGTTATAATCTTGGAAAGACCTCTTAGGCTGTAATTTAACTAGCAAATAGGGTATAACAGGGAGATTACTGCAGCTTCAAGTGCTCAGTACGGATAAAACAGTGCCTACATTGCCTGTACCTGAGCTTATTTCTGCCTGTGTCCCACTGACCAGAGAGCGCTGTCTACACAGACCTAGTACCCACCTCTGGTCTCACTTTGTTTATGGTCTGTTCAGGTACTACAGGACTTCTCTGCTATGCACAACAAGATGATAAAGGTGGACTAGTTTCACAATTCACTCCTGAGCCAAAGTAAAACATAAATGTAGATGCAACCTTGAACTGTGGGTGTTTTATCTAATTTGTTGATTTTGCTAAGGTGTTTTACAGAAAGAGAACACACTCTGTTCCTTAAACAAGAGGACCATAACATGGGTCATGTAGAAGAACTTTGAAATGAGTGAAAAGTTTTTTTTTTCTGAAATGTAAAGTTTGGTCATATATATAAAAATGGGTTATACGTAACTATTGCCATGCTGACCTGTTAACTAAATAAGCCATTTCATACTTTTCATATTGTAGAAAAACAATTGGAGTTTATAGTATAATTACTTTTAAATACCTCTACTTTAATAAAATTTATTTCTTATTAAGCAAAGTAGAGTATTTTTAGTACTATATTATTTTATCATCGTCCTAAACTTCAGCTAAGTTGGTGATTCAGTTTTTCCATTGTCATTAGAAACAATACTTTTTGTATCTAAATTATGCAATTTATTTTATTAATTATTTATTAATTTATTAATAGTTAAATGTTGGCTGTCTAGGCAGAAAAAAACCAGAGAAGTCTTTAAACTAGAATCTTTATTTTGAAAACTATGCTTTATAGTAAGAATGTACTGATGTAGATGTTTTGATTGCTTTTTCCAAAGTTCTCTGGTGCCTCTCTTAAAATCCGCATGGGATTAAAATGAAATATGTTTAATCCCTAAGAGATATTCTTTTTAAAACTTGGTGCAGACTCAAAAGGCAAAATATCTTTGCCCACATCTTTTAATGGGAGCAAGCATGCATATAAATAAATATTTTATTTTACAATACCTGCTTTTAGTAATTTCCAAGAGTGTTCTTTACAAATTAATAGGAGAGAGATGATCTAAGGTCAGCACAAAATTTGAGTGCATTTTTATTTGTATTACTTTTCAGAACACACTTGCAAGTATGTCTAATTTCATAACTATGTCTAGTTTCATAATTATCCAGTGGAATTCAGATATATATTTGAGGTATTGGGATAAAAAGAGACATTGCAGAAATATGCTCCAGTATTTTCCTGAACTAAAATGGCCTGGTATATTATCTGCAGCCTTTCTCTAACAAGAAAACAGAAAATTAAGTTGTTGTATTGTTACTGAAACAGTCTTCTAAGTTGATTTTAAATTTTTATCAAAAAAGAAGGAAGAACCATCAGGTGTTATATAGAAGACATTGGATAATGTAGATATTGTGAAAACAAGAAAAATAGGTTTTTATAACAAATTTTCCATCAAGGGCAGCTAGAAAGGAGTTCAACATAGCCACCTACATGACAGTGATGTGATGTTCAAAGCCTTTTTTTTGTAACACGTGATTATTCAAACATAAAATGAACCGCTAAATAATATAGATGTTGTTTTACACAATGTTAGGTTGTCAAGTTAGTTAAGTAAAAAGTTGAAAAAGTTCCACAGTATGCAAACAATGTTAGGAAGAACTGACATGCAGCAATGCGAGTACAAATTTTATTTCCTGGAAATTTATTCACTGTCTTGGACACTATGAAGGAAGTTATGCCTTCTGGAGAAAGAAAATCCCAACTGTTTAGAAAAAATTACAGAGACCAATGTTGCTGAACTCGTGTATTTCAATCTATAACTGCAGTGCTGCCATGAAGTTTTTGTCCTATTCTTCATGTTGTAGGCAGAGCAATACACATTCTGAACTTTGTTAGTGTAGCATCTATATTGGGGGCAAGAGGGAAGAATATAAATAGTTCACTAATTTTTGCTAGTTTTAAAAAACAGTCTGTCAAGTGCAAGTTATAATTTACTGTTTTCTGAACATGCCAGTGTGTAAGAACTTAGACTCTGGAGGACATTAGCTATAAATGCAGCTGGATACAGATTCAAGCAAGCAAGACCATTTGAGTCTTGCTTGGGTTTTCTTTTGTGCTGATTTTTAACATAAGAAGCAATACATCTTGAAGCTGCAGGGAATATATTGTGGCCACAAGTGTAGAGGTGAATGTGTATTCATTTAGTCCTGCGTAGTGAAGACAGAGTTGCGATTTTCTGTCTTGTCACTAGATGTCATTGTTTTTCTCAACAATATTGCTAGTAGACATTTGAAAAGTTTCAGTGAGTATATATAATTCAATAACATAGGTTACAAAGAAGAGAGTTTTGTTCTTTAAAGGAAGTGAGACGTCTTGCATAATTTGCTTTGTTGGTTGTGATTTGCTATCTCTTTTGTAAAGTTCTGTGAGCAGGCTGCAGGAATGAAGGCTGCCCATTCACCTTGCTCTAACCACTTCACACTGAATAGATGAAGCTCTGGAGAACAGACTGTTTGTACCATTGCAGAAAATAGCTAAAGATGAGTGGGATGGGGGAGAGTCTAAGGGAGAAAATGTTGGAAGACCACAGCATGAAGAGAGCTAGGTAAAAATTCTGAGTAAAGCAAAGAGCGGGATGAGTGACCAGATCAGAGAAATGGGAGAAAGTGAGTATTTTCCCAGGGGGATGGCTGGGAATACATTGTTAGCAGATGCTTAGGAGGTTTGGTTTTGGATTGAGCATGAACTCTAAGGAAAGAACCTACTCTGTAGTCCGGGTCAGCCTTATTGATGAAGAAGCATCATTATTGATCATGCGTCATTCAGGTGTATTTGATGTGTCTATCTCAAAGATAAAGAGTAGCAGAACTCTCTAAACTGCTTGAGGTGATCTCATTGCCACCTTATGCTACCTGACATGAGAGTGTGCAAAGTTCACCTGCACCAAATATCCCTAACTCATTGTCATAGTTAAGCTTTTCTATTTTCTGTTTCCCTTTTCTCTTTTTCCTAATCACATTCTAAGTGAATGTCTTAGTCTTTTTGTCTCATAGTGTGTCAATAAAAGATATAAGTAATTACAGGTTAATAATTTTTTCTTGCTTGATATATGCTAAATTCATTAGGAAAGAAGTTGGTTCTGAAAAACAGATATTATTTGCCCAAGAGTACTGTAAAAAAAGGGAACTTTTGCAATTTTCATAGCCATAATTCATGTAAAAATATTAGATATTTTTATCATATTCTTTTCTGAATAAGGGCACGTTGGTTACTTATAAAAGCAAATTCTTAGAACTGTTAACATTGTTTTCCACTTGAGTGAGATACAGTATATTAATTCTTTTTCCTTTACTGGATAAACCTCTCATGGAAATTTTGTGGAATTAGGTGGCTAATGCATGTGTGCAGTTTATGGGCTAATTTTTATATTACGATCTTATCTTAAAACCAACTACCTTAGAGATTTTTTACACTGTAACATTAGTTTTATCTTATAAATTCCATGGAAAAGATCCTGTGACTTTCAAAATTATTTTATAGCAGGCAAATGTGAAGAGTATATCAAAAAGCTGTTTCAATAGGAACATCAAACAAAAATATCATAAGTTGTTCTAATGAAAAAATTGCTACTCTAAGATTTATTTAAGGCTTCATTTCTGAATGGATTTCAAGACACAATGTGAGCAACAGGTTTTTGTGCTGATTGCATTACATTTGTTAGTTAGCAGCATTTCAAATATTTGACAGTCTTGTTTTCAAATTATTTGGAGAAATCCGTCTATGCAGGATGTCCTGCAATTAAAAAAATGCTTTATCTTTTGTGATTGTGTTTTATATATATAATATAAAAATATTTTTTCAGTTCTAAGATTTTTTTTGTCTTGGATATGATCTCAATTTAAACACTTGTACAGTTACGTTATATAGCTTAGAAATCTGCATTTTTTTATTTTCTGTATGTATTATTTGTTGCATTATAGACTATAGTTTTAAGGGCTTTTTAAATTCAAGATAAAAGGAATATCACGTCTATCATGGCCAAAAATAGTAGAGGTAGAATTTTCTCTCTGAAACTTAAGTGAATTTCATAGTGAAACTGATTTGTACCATTGCAAATTAAAATATTCAGATTTGTAACTTATCCTTAAGGTCTAGGTGAATTTTCATAGTGTGATCCTATTCAATCACATACTGAGTGGAAAAAAAAGTGTGGGTTGGGGGTGTGACTTCTTAATGCTGGACTGTGTGGCCAAGGTCATAACTTTGACCTGACCATCAGCCAGAAGTTAATTCCCTCAGTAGAGTCAAAGAGAAGTGCTAACATCTCTGTAATCAATTATTCACTGTACCAGAGATACTGGTAAGAAACTTACAGTTCCTTACGTCTGTTATTTCGTTCTGTTAATTGTCCTTATTACTGAGCCCAAAAGTGTTTGAAACACTCTTTGGAATTAGCTTTTTATAGTTGTGGGTTACAGGCCACATTCAATAGTCTCGGGTAGTTGCCATTAACATCTTTCAAGCCTATCAGTAATAAGAATGTGGGTTTGGAATGTAGCCATGGCTTTTATTTTCTTTTCTTAAATTGCTGCCTTGGTTTTTGAGTGTCCTTATTTTTAGTGTCCTTGATAAAACCTTCACTTGCTGATGTCTTGAACTGAATTCCATTCCAGCATGTATCATATCTCCTTACAGTGCTGCTATAAATAAGAAACCTGGAACTCTGCAGATTCAAAAATGAAGTCAAAACTACCACTTTGTTGCATATAAGGAACATATCAGCATAGTTATTATATTCAGGCTAGCCTTGGAGGTTTTTTGTGTATCTGACATAGCTTAGCTAATTACAAGCTGTACTGCTTTGAGCCATGAAAGCCCATGGCACTGTACAAACAAAAAGAGAGTTAAATTCTTAGAGATTATAAGCATGAAAATGGATTATCAGTAGGAACCTTTTTAACTCAGCAATTTTCTTCTTGTTAGAACCTGAAGCTGAAAACAATATATCTTTCAAAACAGATTTTTTTAACTGAAGATGAAACACCCATGTTTGTTCTCAGTATCTATATTTTTTAAAATTAAAATTAGGCTGTATGTGTATATTTTTATAAGAAAAGCATTTACTTACCTTTTTTGGAAAATAAATTAGTGCTGACCTCTCCTTAAGCCTGCATTTCCTTTAAAAGACAATTCCAAACTCTCATATATTTCCATTAGCAAATCCTTCCCTCAGCAGTGCTATGATCTTGATGGTCCTCTTTGCATAATGACAATCAAACATGCAAGTGCTTGGAGAGAATGAAAACTTCTGTGTTTTGGAAATGAATGGGGTACAGAAAGTGGATCTTGACTTTTGCACATCTCTGTGCAGCTCTGGCCTGTCCTGGGTTGGCCATATGACCTGTACCAGGGAAGTCATAGAGCTGCTCGTATGGAGGGCCATCATGTGGCACATGCAGGACAGCCAGAGACCAGGCTGTCCAGAAGGGGTTTGTGAAAGGCAGGTCCTGCTTGACCTACCTACTTCTGAGATGGTGACACTCATTCAATGAGGGAAAGGCTGTGGATGTTCTGTGCCTGGACTTCAATAAAGCCTTCAATGCGTCTTCCACAGCCTTCACCTGGGGAGAATGGCTGCTCTTGGCTTGGATGACTGTGCTGTGCACTGGCTAAAAACCCATCTGATGGCTGAGCCCAGAGAGTGGAGGTGAAATGGAGTTACATCCAGCTGGCAATCGGTCACTAGTGCAGTTCTCAAGGGCTCAGTATCACAGCCCTGTTTAATGTCTTTATTGATCATCTGGACAAGAGGATCTGGACAACCTCAGTCAGTTTGCAGGCAAAACCAAGTTGGGTAGGAATGTTAATGTTCTGGAGGGCAGGAAGGCTCTGCAGACGGATCTGGACAGGCTGGATCATGTCTGAGGCCAATGGTGTGAGGTTCAACAACAACCCCAGGCAATGCCACAGGCTGTATTGGGTTTGCATAGCCAGGTTTTGGTAGTGGGGTGGGGGAATCTACAGGAGGGACTACAGTAAGAAGCTGTGAGAAGCTTCTGCCATTTCTGAGCAATGAAAGCTTGGGAGGGGAGGGGAGGAGACACCAAGGTCAGTGCAGAAGGAGGGGCAGGAGGTGCTGCAGGGGCCAGAGCTGAGGTTCTCCTGCAGCCCGTGATGCAGACCATGGGGAGGCAGCTGTACCCCTGCAACCCAAGGAGATCCATGGGGATTCAGAGATCCACCTTCAGTCCATGGAGGAGACCCACACAGGAGCAGGTGGATACCCATGAAGAATTGTAGCCTGTGGGAAGGAGATGTCTCATGCTGGAGACATTTGGAAAGAACTCTTCTTTGGGAGTGACCACACATTGGCACAAAGTAAGGACTTCTCTCCCTGAGCAGCAGCAGAAATAACCTGTGATGAACGGAGTGTAACCTCCATTCCTTATCTCCTTGTGCTGCTGTGGGGGAGGAGGTAGATGCTGGGAAGGATAGGATTTGGGAAGATATTTTTAAGGTTAGTCTCATTATCCTGCTCTGATTTTGAGTGTTAAGTTAATAACCTGAAGTTGAGATTGTTTTGTCTGGGATGGTAGTTGGTGAGGGATATCTCCTTGTCCTTAACTCATGAGCCTTTTGTTGTATTTTTTCACCCCTGTCCAGGGTGGCTTAGATGGGTACCTGGCACTTAGCAAGAGTCAACCAACCGTACAAACTTAGAAAAGAGCAGCTGGAAAGCTGCCCAGCAGAAAAGGACCTGGGGGTGCTGGTGACAGCAGCTGAACATGAGCCAGGGTGTGCCCAGGGGGCCAAGAAGGCCAATGGCATCCTGGCCTGGATCAGCAATGGTGTGGCCAGCAGGAGCAGGGCAGGGATTGTCCCCCTGTGCTGGGCACTGGTGAGGCCACACCTCGAGTGCTGTGTCCAGCTCTGGGCCCTCAGTGCAAGAAAGACATTGAGGGGCTGGAGTGAGTCCAGAGAAGGGCAGGGGAGCTGGGGAAGGGCCTGGAGCACAAGTGCTGTGAGGAGCAGCTGAGGGAGCTGGGGGTGTTTATCCAAGGTTAAAGGAGGCTCAGGATTCTCTACAACTGCCTGGAAGGAGATTGTAGCTAGGTGGGCGTTGGCCTCCTTTCTCAGGTAACAAGAGATAAGACAAGAAGAAATGGCCTGGAGTTGTATGAGGGGAGCTTAAATTGGATATTAGGAAAAATTTCTTCACTGAAGAAATTTCAGTGAAGGCATTGGACCAGGCTGCCCAAGAAAGTGGTGGAAAAAGTGTCTCTGGAACTGTTCAAAACCATGTGGATGTGCAGCATGGTTTAGTGATGGACTTGGCAATGCTGGCTTAACCGTCAGTCTTGATGATCTTGAAGTCTTTTCCTACCTAAATAATTCTGTGATCCTATGATTCTTAGTTATCCAATACTAGATTAATCAGTCAGCTCACTTAAGTAAGAAGGCAAACAGCAATGTACAGTGCTGAGATGCACTGATATCAAAGATTTCTTTGATTTTTCAGTTTGGGGACCGTGCTGAGGCAGGTGTGATACTGTGCTATTCCATGCTGAAATAAGGGGACATAAAAAGCAGCAAAAGAGTTTCTACAGATTCCTTCCTAAAGACACTGTCATTGACTAGTCAGCCTTGAAGCACTTTGTGAGTGCAAAATATAAAGGTGGTGGACACAATGAACTGTTGGTGGGCATATTTAACACTGTACTGCCTTGAAAACAGTATGCTACAGTATTGCAAGTACTGTGCGTGGCTGCTAATGATGCCCGATATCCTTAGCAATGAGGAGAGAAAAAGTTTGTCTAGATAAGGGGAAAAAGAAAATGAGAACAACATGCATCTCTAAGGGAGAGCTAATAGAAAATAATTTGTGCTTTCACTGGGCAAAAGTAGGGCCCTGAATACCCGGATCTGGCTGGAAAATGAGAATTGGCTTTTGGGGAGAAGGTATTTTAATATTTCCTTAATATTTCTGGAATAAACTCAAACTTTGTAAATTTATAAACATGAAATCAAGTGTCAGTGAACAGCTATTTCCCCATGCTTTCCAATATGGAAATGCTTAAAAATGTATTTAATTGAGATATAGGAAGATGGAGTACAAGTAGTTCCTCTGCATGTGCCATCATTGAGATTCAATGTACATTTTCCACAACATTGCTGATTTCTTTAACAAGAGTTAACTAGGCTTCCTGGAAATACAACCTAAGCAAGCAGTCTGATTTAGCATTTCCTCAGTCTGTTTAGCCTTTCATGATCTGCAGGACAACAGGTCCAATTTTCATTTTATAGATAATGAGATCAAAGCAAAAGATCTTTTATCTTCTTTAATGCTTAATATGGTTTGTCCTTGTCCCCTTCCTTCTGCTCTCACCACCTTAGTCTGGATTATAATTTCAAGAATGTAGACTTTTCAAAATCAGAACACCATAGGTATGAAAATGAGAAAAAACTGCAATCAGTGTCCTGCTGTTTTTTCCCACTCTCCAGCTGAAAACTCTGCAAATTTTCTGTAGCAGGTTTTCTATAAAACCTATAGTGCAACAATTTTCTGTTGTTTTAAATGTTGTTTTTTTTTTTTTTTCTCTGAATTAGCCACAGTGTTATACAAAGAGTTAGAAAACAAAATTAGTTGCTTATATCTCCAGTATTTGCAAAAAATCTCGCAAGATTTCTTAAAATTCAGCAGTGTGAAATCTCTCTGGATAGAGAAGTTTCTCGTTATGATGAATTCTGCTCAATGCTAACTTAATTATACTGCTTGATAAACCATTTTTCTTCTGCTGACTATCTTCTTCAGAAACCTTTGGCAGCCTACCAAAATAACTATACATGCAAACTTTCTAAATACCAAGGTTTGTCCCATCAACAAGACAACTGCAGCAGATTCAGTGAGCAAATCTGGAAGCCAATGTATCAGTTGCCATAGCAGGTACAGCAGCTATAGCAGACAGGTTTAATCACGGGTATGGTGATTTAGCACTTCCTGAGCAGTGCTCACACTTAGCTCCCAGCTCCAGACAGTGGCCACAGTAGAGACAACAGCTGTCTCCAGCAGAGAGGTATCCCTCTGTAAGGCAGGGATATTAATTAGCAAGATGGGAATATAGGAAAATGAAAAAATGTCAGCTTTATGCCTGGACAGGTGACTTTCATTCTTTCTCTCTGTGTAGATCTATAATGATGCAGCATTTAATTATTTAATCTGTTTTTACTTAGAACCCGTTTGGCTGGCAGGCACAGTAAAGGTTCACTGAAGAATGGCACCAGCTAAAATGATTCTACAGCAAAAAGCAGCAGAGGGTAAAGACAGAAAAACATTACAGGCACCAATGAGAGGAACACCACTTAATTTACACTGAAGTGATAATGAATTTATGTAATGCGCTCAAGGCAAATTTCTCTTGAGTGTTTTTCTTAAGCTAGTACTGTAAAAGGCTGTGGTGAGAATCCTTTTGTTTTATATTTAATTTTCTTATTAGTTTTATTTTTTCCATTTTGTATAGCCTTTTATTATTGTCCTAACAATTCAAGTTCAATTGCACTTTTTCTCATTAATTTAGTCTATTTTTCTCTCTTCTTGCAAAAAAAAAATTTAGAAATGCGTAATGTTTCTTTACATTGGAGGACAGCAAGAAATGTACTTAGTTCCTTTCAAACAGGAAAGACTACATACCCCTTTTTTTGTAAATCCAGTATTAATTTGTTTATTGACAGAATCAAGGATGACATTACGGAAGTGAATATATTCTTTTATTGTGACAGCAAACAAAGGTAATTGATTTCCTAAAGGCATAAGAAACATGGAATCTCTGAATCAAAAGGATTAAAATGCAGTGTTTCAAATTGTATCATTTAATATCAGTATTCCCTCTGATGTACCGCATCATTAAAAATAGTACCTGCAAACTTGTGAAATTTTATGTCTGGGGTATCAGTTGATGCAAAAACATGAAGCAGTGACAGTGAAATGAGTAAAATGTGGTGAAATCTATAAGCATAATGCATTTTCAGCCCCCAGCAACTGAAATATCTATTAAATATATTTAGCACTACACAGCCACCACAGTATAAGTTAGTACTATTGGAAGCTGCTTACCTTAGGACATAAAATGAGTCTTTTACATAATCCAAGAAATCAATTATTTCATGCCAATAAATGTTAATTAAAAAAACTTCCTGTTTCCACCTCCTTCTTTATATTGAAAAAGATGTCAGAGAGACAGATTTATTCACAAATTTTTTACAACACATATCCTAGGTGTAGTTCTGAATTTAAAGTGTTGCCCTGGGGACTTTTGCTTCAGAAAACAGTATTACTATACAAGTTTGTCTTGTCCCTAAGTTTAGAACCAAAACAGAATTATTTATGAAACAATGTACAAAGAACAATTTTTTAAAAGAATGCTGCTCCATAAACCTGATGTAACACTAAGAATCTTGTTCAAGCTTTGGCAATATGTTATTGACATCCTACTATACTGATTTAATGCCAAAAAAAACCCCAAGATGGCAAGACATACTACTGCAGATTATAGTAGTCTTTCCATGTCACAGCAAATAAAATAATTAAAAAAAAAATACCCAAATCAAAACCAAACCAAAAAACCAAATCCACAATATTTAGAAAGTGGAGTTCCATTACTGTTCCATCTGCTGTCAAAACACAGAAATTTAAAGTTATCCTAATTCCTGACCAAGCATTTCAAACCAGTATGCTGAAAAGTTAAACTGGCTATAAGAAGTAGTAGTTTACTCTTCATAGCTGAAGGGGAAAAAGAGTGATTAAAAAAATGTTTATTTTATCAGATTGCTTTGTCAATAATGAAATAGAGAATCTGATTAGATTCCTTGCTTTGCCAGCTGTGAATTTCCTTTTGCTTCTTCTTCTCTTTCTCCTAATCATTTTAAGAAAACAAAAAAAAGTCAAACCAAATCCATAGAGTCCTCTGAATACCTGAATCTGAGTGTTGAAGGTACAAAGAATTCTCTTGCTATTCTTTCAATTAATTGCATGCTAGTTGAAATCCATATCCGCCATTATCTTTAAATATCTATAGCATAGTAATTATTTTCTATAAAAAGCAACTCCAACAAACGCTCAGAAGTGCTGAGTTCTATATTTTAATAGAATTTTAGTTAAAAGCAGTTTTCCAGAAACTTTGAATAAAAGATGTTGTCATGAAATTTAAAAATGGTCGCATTTAATGTTTTAACATCATAAAAATAGTATGAAAATAAACATCTACCGAACTGAGGAATTACTTAAAATACACTCAGATATAGTGTATCTTGATTAGTAAAAATAAGTGTGAACTTCAAAGGAGATGAACATTTCTTTAGGAAATAACAGAAAAATGCAAACCAAAAAAAAATCAGTGATTGAAATATTGAAATACTGAAATTATTTCCACTTTCTAATTGAAATTATATTAAACTTTTGAGATTTAAATCTCTCCAACAAGTTTAGGGGAGTTCATCTCCTCTGTCTGTTCCTCTGTTGAAGAACTTTTATCTCAACTTATCAAGACCTTCTGTCTAATATTCTGATTGTGTTTTGGATTGAGACCTAAGGCCATTTCACAGCTGTCTGGTCAGACTGTCCTCACAGAATGAACTTCACAAAGATTGAAGAACCATCTGTCCTGCAAAAAAACATCAGTTACTGGGTATGATGTATAAACTAAGTGATATGGAGAGGCCTATGCTGCTCAGGAGCCTACAGTGAGCTGTTTTTGCATTTGGCTCAGAATTCACTTGGATTCTTTATGATACTGTTAAGACAGCAAGATAATAATGTTCTATACAGTCGAGTGAAAATGTTTGAAATAATGAATAGTAACACAGGATGTAATGCAGTGCAATGTGACTGGACTGTTGCTTTTATACTGTGTGGCTTGGGCTTTTGCATGGAGGCCTTTAGTGGTATTTGGGGATAAAAAATTCTAGGGGAGCAGGGGAGGATTGTGCAGGTCAAAGGAAACCAAACTTGATGCATTCTGGCCTATATCACCTGCTGGAACTCATCTTCAGGATGAACTACTTCAGGACCCTATCCTGATTTTGTCTTTGAGGGAACTAGCTGGAGTGGTCTGGAAAAGAGCCAACGGGGAATCTGTGACTCCAGAGCCTGGCAGCTCATGGGTTATCTCTGTTTTTGCAGTGTGAGCACAGCCTGTGCTGAGGCTGGCAGTGTCGCAGGTGCCAGTGCTGTTGGTAGCAAGGGAAGTTCAGTCTTCCTCCTATATGTGTATTGATCAAAAAAATCTGAGTGTGGTGCCACACAAACTCACAGTTTGAATCTTTGTGTTTGAGGTGATTTGGTGTCCGCAACCAGAAGATTGTCCAGTTCTTGATACTGTTGCTTAAAAAAGTACAGTCCACACATGTTTCAATGAATGATTTGGAAGTATGGAGATTATTTTCATGCCATCTACAGGGCTGCTGTAGGACAGGACTAACCAAAGGACTAAAGAGGAACAGTTTTATATTTAAAGCTAGTAAGGTATTCCTACTTGAATATTTTTATTGGTTAACCTTTGTGACAGAGATACATCTTGTTCTTGAAAAGTTGGTTGTTGTTATTGTTAAATTGAATTTAATAACCAAGTGGAAGAGCATACAGAATGATTTACCAGCACCAAAGCTTTGAGCAGACACTGTTGGACAAAACCACACCACATCCTATAAATTTATATTTATGTTATTGGATAATTTAAAAAATAATTATTGGATATTAAGTGATGAAAGACTGCCTGAGAGAATGCAGCACTAAAATACTTAATATTTATATGCTTTCTAACCTGGCAAGGAAATCTGTGACAATCTTGCATCACTGACAAAGTTGGGAGATAAATAAAGATATTTTAAAATGAATCACTCAAAAAAGTAATCACCCACAAAACGAAAATAATCCCCTTTGAGACCAAAAAGAAAAAACAAGCAAGAAACTGAAAAGTTTAAACTACATTTTACTGGGATAATTGAAAAATTAATGAACTAGACTGTGCTGACATTCTTTTTAAAAATTGCTGCCTATAGTGATCTCTCCCAGGTTTAAAATGTAAGGATTGTAATACTTTACATATTTAACACACAGTTCCAGGGGAAAATAATAATAACAGTAAGAAAAGATATTTTTTTTAATGTTTCCAATACCTCCATTCTTCTTTGTAACATTTTTTCTTTTTATTTTTTTTACAAAATACAAGATCTATTTCCTGTGGAAGATTGCAAAAGGTAATCTTCTGAAGTCCATTCCAGCCTGGTCTGTTTTATGCCTCCATGATTCTAAATGACATTGCAATGATTTTGTAGTTCACCAGAACCTGAAAGACAATTATTAATTCAGATATATGGGCTTGCAGAAACACTGACAGTCTGACCTTCAGCTCAGTATAAATGTTGATCAGTGAAGCCTTACTTGTCTCTCTAAATTGAAAACAAACTAACCAAATAAGCCACACACATACAAAACCTAGACAAAACAAACAAAAACCAACAGTAAACCAGAACTGACTGATCTTCCTAAGAATTTATTTACTTTTCTTCAAAATAAAGACAGCCCATTTATCTTTTCCATTTTTACAAACATGCCACAAGCTGCAGCATACCTTTTCAGTACATTCGTACATGCTTTGCTCAACTCTGCCAGAATCTTTTCCGTATCATGGGTAAGCGCTTCTACTTTTGGAAGTCTGGGTGTTTATAATTTCTTTTAACTATTGGCTGTTTCAGATCATTGCTTTTCTGGAATAAATATGTTATTATTTAAGAGCTTTCTTTTCAATATGCTTGTGAGCTAATTACCAGACAATCCAGGCATAGTCCTGTAGCATTTTGAGCTATTTTGGCCTACCTATGTGTGTACCTATAAATTGCCTAGACACCTGAAAGATACACCACTTTTAGAGAATATATATGTGTATAGACTATGTACTATGTACTTTAGAAAATGCTTAACCTATGTTCTCCAGATCTTGCCTTGAGATTTCTACAGAAGTGTTGTTCTCTTGTGCAATAGTTACCATATGAACACTCATAAAACTCAATAAAAAAGTCGATTTTCTAGAACTTTTGAGAACTTCTAAGGAAAAATAAAGAGATTTCGTGCTGGAGGGAGAAGGGAGTGTTCTTATATGACAAGCTAATAATTTTGTCCCCCAAATCTGTAATTATATATTCTTTGCATTCATGCCTGAATTGAATTGAATTGTGGGGGAAAAAAGCTTTTCATGAACAAGAAAAAATTACAGAATCCCTGTAAAAAGTATCTCTCTTAGAAAAATTAATGTATGCTTATCTAAAATGCACATGAAGAAGAACATATCCTTCAGCCTTCCTTAAGAACATGCCTCAAATTTTACAAGATTTATTTGTATCTTTAGACTGTTAAATAATCCTATGTACTGCCATATTTTATAATGAATATTTGCATGGTGATGATTTTAGATGTGACTGAACACCATCTGGTTCCAATAGTGCCACCAACTTAATAGCTAAAACATCAGTGTTTAAGGCATATAGCATCCTATAGCAGCTTTCTTTTTATTGCTATAAAAAAGAGGGCCTAAATATGTCTAAATATTTCATCTGGGTAATAGGATTCCATAACCAATGTTTAAAATGTCACAATAAATTTAGAGAAGATGAAGAAGCTTGTTTCCATAAAACTTCCTTGTCGAAACCCCAGGACATTTTATGAAATTATTCTGAAATTCTATCAAATGATTCAGAAATCTTATCAAATAATTTGAGGTGTGTGGTATTAACTGCCTGGGTAATAAAAACCACTACCTGTCATAGTATCTTCCTTGTATATGCATATGAGATCCCAGTTCCATGACTACTTTCTGAAAATAGGGAATTGCTCTTCTGTACAGTCTTCAGCTCTGTTATGAAATCAATAGTAATTTTTTTTCACAAGAAAATCTTGCTGATTGTGTATTAAGTGTTTAGTTGACTAACTAAATGCTACTTAAGCACAGATTCCAACAGTTCAGTTACATGTTCAGATATTTGCCCATTTTCTCATATTAGATATAGAATCTTTAAAAATTCATGAAGGGTGATGAAATGATCTTCCAGGAAGCTTGTCACAGTTTAAAAATAGCACACTCTACTGGTTAATTGCAATTGGCCATCAAACTCATATAAGTATCACAAAGGAATTTATTATTGAACTGTATTACATGCACTATTGGTGTATTAACTAGATTAATTATATTTGGCAGTCACAGATAGCCTTAAATCTTTAAAACACTTTATAAAGAATAATTAATCTTTGCAAAATGATGTAAGAGATCTAAATGAGACTGAAAATGTGCTCTCTGGGAGTGATTTCTTTGTGTAGGACCAATAAAGTATTGTACAATACTAAAATAAAAAAAATACTGAAACTTTCTGTCATCCTTTTTGACAGTGTTTATGCATAATTTTTTATAAAAGCCTTAATAATGGTTTACTGTATGGTATACGAGCATATATACACATAATTCCTTATTGTAGAACATATCTACTGTGTACTGCTGAAATATTAACACAGAGAGATGTAAAAAGACCAAATGAAGAGCACTGAAAATTAAGGGTTCAAAAGATATCCATAAGCCTATGAAACATCCTAGAATAGAATGTAAAAGAATATTTCAACCAATGGAAGCATTGTGAAATGACGATTTGTTGAACTTCAGTTTTTGCCTTTTACGTTCTAATAAATTTATGTAAAATTATTTGACTCATGCCTTTATTTCAAGATAAGTTGTGCTAGTGGCTGCAAGTAAAATTTTTAAACATCCTGGATTAATTATAGAAAACCTACTTTCCAAGGTTTCATGTTACATGATTTCCCATCAGAAATTCTGTTTGGGTCTGTTACAGTGCACCAGCTCTCAGTTTAGAAATCTTCTCCACTTAGACATAACTTTTGTTTCTTGACATCTGGGAGAAATATGGATTTTATGCTATATGTTTATGCTACAGTGACTACATGATACTTATTTTAAATAGTTATTGCTACAACAGTAATTGTAAAATAAGTTTGAAAATTTCTTCTGAACTTTATTGCTTGTGTATCTAAAGATGTTTTCACATTTTTGTTCCATATAAGAAATAATATAAAACTAAGTTATTTGTGAGCTCTCTAAAGAATATGCAAAAAGAGGTACCTGCTGCTCAAATAATGGAACTGGGAGTCCATTTCTGATTATTGCTTTCTAATGACTAGACAGAGAAGAGGAGCAGGCGATCATGGGTTTAGTTAGCATTCCCTTCCATACAGATGTCACAGTTTCTGCCCAGATGAAATCTACAACAGCTAACTCATTTGTGAAGTAGCAACTGGCAATTTTATGTTTGGCATGATTTCTGTGCTAATTTAATATGGCATGTTCCAATGGAAAAAAAAAAATCAAACCTGGGTTTTAGTGTTACCAGCATAGTCAATTAACCTAATTTTTCAAATTCCTGTTCATTCAGTGGAGCTGCTCTATGTCCAACCCTTTAGAGGACAATTTCAAATATTCAGTCTTAATTTGGGAAATTCTGTTATTCTCCTGGTTTTGAAAAATACTAAGTTCGGCCTTCACTTTTTATTTAGGGAAATAAAAACTTTTATTCATTTTTTTTTTAATAAGAAATTATTGTACCATGGCCTTTGAACTGATCAAACAACAGCCAGAAAAAAAGAAAGTCTTAATTTTTCAAATAGTCTAAGTTTTACTTTTAGAATTTAAATATGGATTTAAATGAGTCTTTAGAACCATTTTTGCCAAGCATTTTGCAACTCAACCTCACTTGAGAAAACTGAAAATTTTCTGATGTTAAAAGTAGTAAACTTGTGATCATAATAACAGAGATCTTTATAATAATATAAAAGATCTGTTTGACCCCTGTCAAGTGAAAGATAAGAAATTCATGTGTTCTTCTCTCCACAGAATATTTACTAGAGAGTGATAGCCTTTTGGATGAACTGGCAGTGAAGTGTATTAATAATTTCAAGAAAATAGTTAAGCAACAATTTTCTATTTATTTCAGTACTGCAACAAGCTTAAAGTTAGTACAAAACATTGTGAGAAGATACAGAATACTCGGGTGCTGGCATCAGGCTTTAGTTTTAATGATACAATGCATTTTGATAACAGGTTCATTTAGTTGACAACATAAAACAACGTTTCTTGAAGAAGTCATTCACTAGCTTTTCAGTTAGTATATGCAATAGGAAGCATACTATAGGAAGAATATGTTGTATTCTAAGGATCACTTCCACAATGAGTAATCTGCGTAATACACAAAATGCCTTTGCCATGTTCTAGTGTTTGCATTATTTTAACTTGCAAATCCTGAGGGCAGTAAGAAATTATGTGTATGACTTCACTATCATTTTGTAGGGAGTAGTGAGATAGTGCTGTCCTCCGTTTCCTACATTAACTGGTGGAGAATATTTGAGAATGTAAACGTCTGACTTTAAGTATAATGCCATTTACTCAGAAAACCCAGTGTGTGACCTTTGTTAATGATAACATATATTCTGTTTCCTCATACATGCAAGATTTCAAACTATAGAGAAAAAAACGCAGTCTTCTCAGAACACTCTAGAAAATACATGTTATGATGATTGCTTTCTCAGGGTAAAATATTTGGGATTTATTTAGATGGGTATTTTTATTCAATTTAATTACCAAACTGCCCAGTTTTGAAACTAGGGAACATCAGCAAAACAGACTTTGAAAGAATGCTCTCTTCTCTATTTTAGTGAATTGATTCCATATTCAACTTTATTGGAGAATTTCATGTGAAGGCACACATAAGTAAGATCTTTTAAAACTTGATTTTAGAGGAATTATGGCTACTTATCAGACTATTCAGAAATAATAGCATTCTGAGTAACTTTAATTAAAAGTAAGTCTGGAAAATGTATATTTAGGGGGAAATATCTTTTAAATGTATCTTTTTTCTTGGTGAATCTTTTACTCTAATCTCTTAGATTTTGTCTGCATTGTACTTGACATTTTTTATTGGGACATTGTTTTAATATGGGTATTTTTGAATAAATAGCAAAAGCATTGCAGTTACTACAGCCCAAATGTAGCATGACAAGGAAGTGTTTTCAGTTCAAGCAGTGCTGCCTTGGCTTTCCATAATGCTAAAATGTTTACATGTTTCTCATGGGTTATGTTGGTAAAATACCGTAAAAAACCATTTACATTATGAGAACTTTATAAATTTCTCAAGTGTTAATAGCTAGTGACCAGAGGGCATGACCTAATCTTCTGACCAGACCTTTCGATGTCTGCCTTTGTATCAGTGATATGTTCCTTTTTTCACTCGTCAAATGCAAGAAGAAAATCAAATGTCAAAGAGGTGTCTTATGTTTGCACTAATAATTTAATTCTCAACATCTAGATCTAAACTAGATCTAAATCTAAACTAGATCTAAAATTTAGTGTATAAATATATAATATAGTGCCTTGTCTTGCCATTGGTCTTCAGGGTGATGGGGAACTAGGCCTATATACAACTATCTTGCAAAGACATCAAATACATGTCTGACTTGAAGTGTCTGGGTCCTATTGCAATTCACCATCTCATCTGACTTAAATAATTTGCAAAATGGAGGAATTTTTCTGAAGAGTATTTCAGTAGACTGACAAGAGATGAGACTGTAATTGAGTTGTCTCAAGCACCTAAAGTTGTTGTGGGTCTCAGAGATGCTCAGTTTATCAGTCTGTTTTTCGAAAAGAATGGGAGCATAAAGAAAAAAGAAGGAGTTTTTTTATAGTTTGTGTGCTTCCTAAAGCAGCAGTTTCTAAGCATTATACTTTTCACAAGCTGATGTATATTGTGAGGGAAGACTTCCATTTCTCCCAAGTATATTTGAGAAAATAATCAGTGAGGATTCAGAACTTAGAGCTCTGTTTGTTCTAAATCACACAGTTGGTGGTTAACACCATGGATAGCATTGGGGTATTCAGCATTTTTAGTGATGTAAAAGCAGTAGGATTTGGACTTCAAACTTTAGAAAAAGCCGCTGTAATCTCATGCAAATTCGTGCTTCCATCTGCAAATCAGAGATGTTTGCTACTTAGATTGTCACATGTTTGCTCTTTATTGTACTCCTTTAAATAATAAATTAAAAAGAAACTAAGAATGGCTTTGTATACAGGGAATATTGGCCCATATTCATCTTATAAATCTCATTAAGTACTTTATAATCGGCTTATTATTCTGCTTCTGTTAAGAACATTTTAGTCCACTTCTCTATGTAATGAATAATAATTTCCCTCTGTTTTCTGCTTATTTTAGGACTGTAAACTGTTTGAGATAAAGATCTTTTCTAAGTTTTTTAGTAACCCTAAGCATCTGTGGTTTTATGTAGCTATAAAATACTATTCTACTTGTCCATAGTAGACAAGTAGTAAGTACTTGTCCATAGCTACATCCCATATACGTGTGCACAGTTTTTCATTCAGCAATATATATTAGAGCAACTTCTGTATCCTATTCCTGGGACAGTAAGAATATCTTAATATTTTAAAAAGTCTAGAGTTTTTTTCCTATTATATAGCTGGAAAACAGAAATGTTATGTGAATTAGCTTTCCTTTGGCTACTCAGCAATTTGAATTATGTCTTAATTATTAAAAAGCTTTTACTTAAGAAGTTGACTCTGGCTTCAATGTATTTTCAATTATAAGTTTTAGTTCTTGTACTCTAATTCAAGTTACAAATATATGTGTCTTTGTCAGAATACAAGTTGTCACTTAGTGCTAGAAATTGCCAGACATAGAGTACATAATCACAAATTCATGTTTTGTCCACATGTGACAAAAAGGGGGAAAAAAAGTGTTTGTGTTCAAAAGGAATTATAATGATAATTCCTTTCTAAAGAATTATTTATTAGTACATGTGTGTAACGGTGCGGGGACAGCATTACGTATTTGTGCATAAAACAGGATTCGTGGACCCCTGGAGGTTGTTGAACTAGTTCTAGAGACATATGGGAAAGGCAATTAGAAAACAAAAAAATGTCAGCTTGCAGAAATTAGCTCTTTGGGATCTGTACATCCACTGGTAGGGGCAGGGGAATTACAATTTGATGAACTGAAAATAATACTGAACGTGAAAAGGAAGGAGTTCCACATAGGCAAAAAAACAGTGTTGGGTGCATATTTCCTGGAATTAGTACCAGGAATTATGATATTATGAGAAACATGAAACTTCTCGTTTGTGTTGCAAAAAAAATCTATAAAATATGTTAAGGGCTGAAGAGTCTGACAAGATAAATCGTATCAATTTCTTTATCGATACTCAATGAATGAACCGAAAGCAGAAGGTGCATAGTGTTAATAAGGAAAATTATTTTAAGCATCAAGACAGGCATGATAGATAATAAGAACAAAGGTATCGAAATCTAAATTGCTACAATTTATCTGCAAGCAAATTTCAGACAGTAATGCTCTTAAGGGGATGATCTTTGTTCAAGAACTTTGAAAGAACTGGTACAGGAAATCTGAGTCTTATAGTGGGGATTGTTAATAAGATTATAAAATCAGGAAGAGAATAATATTAAACATGTTAGTTTTATTTGAAGATATCAGCAGTGATTCAGACAGGTACACTTTTTCTTTCATTTACGAAAGAAAAAAAAGTTTTGCAGATCAGAGTTGCTAGTCATCAAGGCATAAAGAAAATTGGATAAAGTTTTTATGAATTTACTAAAGTAATTTGCTCTCTGCAATCTAATATTGCAGACAAAATAGTAGGTGGACTCATGGAGGTGATTTTTGTTATAATGTTACTTGGGAAATTGCTATTTAAAATAGAGAACATGAGTATAAGTAAAGAATTTTAAGGCAGATTAGAAGGCAGTAACAGAAGAAAAAAAGGACTGTAAGAAGGTAAATATTATTTCCTAAGTAAAATGCTACTACAGTTCAGATATTTCACTTAGTACTTTTATTCATGGAGTACACTAGTGACATTTTCACATGTCACAGTGTTAGGAAACTACCACTAGGATCTTGCAGTAGTTCAGTGGGAGGGAATGAAAAAGCTTACATGTTTGACCTTGAAATTCTTTTGAAACTATGAGAGAAAATAGGAAGTCTGTTGATGACAATGAACATAGGCTGACCACAACTGAAAGGCAAGTTCAGTGACTCAACACTACTTTTATTGCTTTCATAATTGCTAACATTTTTATGACGTAATCTCAATGTTGAAATGGTTTGATTTTGCACAGCCTGAAAGTTTTGACATAATACATGTGTTGATGACCAAGTTATAAACAGGCAGAGGTTATTTCTCATAAATAAAATTAAAAGTAGCAAAACCAAGGCAAAACAAGGCAAATAAAAAAGGTTTGCATTCATTAGTATATATTGTCTCATATATCCAAGTTCAAATGCTGATTTCAGAAAGAAATTATAGTAATGTGGGTAACTTTTGGGCTGTTTCTCAGAAAAGTTATATCAAAGGTTGTAATTTGATAGAAAGCTGAAAGATCTGGGTTATTTATTACGAAAACAACATATTCCAAAATTCATTAAGGTATCTGAAGAAGTTTTAGGAATCCTCACATAGAAAATATTCATCTTCATTTCCTAAAAGAATTGCAGTATGTTCATTTCCATCTGAAAAATAACTAGAACAAATTTAGATGAATAAATAGCTCCAGACAAAACAGAAATCTGCTCATTAATGATTCTAATGGGTCATCTACAACTGAGACCTTCAAAAAGCTTTTCTGAGATGATTAAGAAGATTATTGAAATGTCTAAACCATGTTATAAATCATAAATTGAAATTTAGTTGGTTGTTTGACATCAGAAAAGCATACTTGGTAGAAAAATAAGATATATTAGGAAAAATTACATTTCAGAAAAAAATATCTCAAAGCATTGTCCTGTATTGTACATGTGCCCATTCTACTGCTTTTCCTTCCCAATCCTAGAAAAGAAATTACCTAGATAGGAAAGTGTCAAAAAAACCTGTATCTAAGTAGGATTCCATAAGAATTGCCAAGAAAACTCATTTTTCTCCATTTCTTATTGTAAATCATAACTGAATTTTTCAATTCAGGTAGTTATCATTCCTTTTACAACAAATACTTATGTTCAGAATAACGTATGATGCTTAGTAATGTAGGAAGAAGCCATTTTCACTAAGCTAACGTGCACCTGAGTAGCAAATGTAGCGCAAACATTACCAGATATGGTAAAAAAAATTAAACAAAAAGGTATTACCAAGTAAAATTTCATCCTACCTTGTCATTTAAGACTCAAGTACTCTGAACTGTGTTCTATTTGAAATGCAGTTGACCAAAGTAATGCACAATAATCCCCATATTATAGATCAGGTCATGACTATTTGCTGGAAGTGTGTTTAATCTGACTTCAGTTTGCTACCACTACATAAATAAAAAACTGTTGTAATTTTCTCATTGTTTCCATTTTACAGGTGAGAAAACATACAATTTGTTTTCTTGAATAACTGCTGCAAAACTTTCTTTGTGAACTTTAGTCATACCTAATATTTTCCCTGAGGTAAAATTCTAGAATTTGTGGTTACTGGAAGTCACTTCCTGTTTCACAGCAGACATACATCCGAACTGAGTGTGTTACTGGGCCATATTCCATAGAAGTAACATGACTCCTTACGGAGAGCTCAAGCTCTGCTTCTGGCCAAAAATAAGATAGCTAGGACATAGGAGGGAAAATAACTTGATAAACATGAGTCTAAACTGTCACTCATTTTAGTATGTTAAACCTGCATTCTGTCAGCAAACTAAAATAGTTGCTTTTCTTGCTTTTCTTAAGGCAAAGAAGATTCATTGGTCAGTCGGTGGGTAGGAAAACGGGTACAATGGGAAAAGAGTGAACAATAATCTACAGCTCTTATTTAAATTTCTTTTGCATAGATGTAAAGTTTCTGTTTATATTTCTGCAATGATCTTCAATGCATCTGAACTGTCTTATGCAATAGGTAAGATATGAGTTTTTGAGCAATACCAGTGGTGCTTAATCTAGGGAGGTATGTTGCTATGAAGGACAGTTATTTTTCCTCTAATATAACCGATCAGTAATATTCAAGACAGCAAGATTATTTCTCTTCAAATTAGATCAAAAGGTAGTTTAATCTCCTTGAGATGCCCTGACACTCTTTCCACACCTCTCCTTCTATGCCAGTTTAAATCTATGGAGCTTTAAGTATCTTTCTGTATCAGTTATAAGACATAAATGGCACAACAGAAGTATAACAACTGATATTACCAATGAGAACAATAACTATTTTTTTATAAATCTAAGAAGATTTTACATTTTCAAATGAGATTACCTGAGAAAATCTCTTGCTCTAATTGAAGGGAAAAGAGAGAGACACAGAAGTGGCTAAGAATTTAATAGAAGACACATAAAATATTCATTTTTTCAAAGTTTTGACCTGAAGATTCTTTGCACTTCAAAAAGGGCTGGGGCTTGGATGGAGAATGTTCTGCTCAAATTACATTTATAGTTCAGCACATTATTTTCAGAACAAAAATATACTTGATAACTAAGCTCTTTTTATTCTTAAGGGATAGCCGCAAGCTCTTAGTAACGTTACCTAATTCATGATTGTTGTTCAAAAGTGAACTATATATTTTTTGAAGTTTTCTCTTTTAGTAGTCATTTCAATGAGATAATTATGACTCTAAGCTCTCAAGCCCTCAGGGCAGGTTATGTGGTGTGGGTTATTTCCCCACTGCATAGTGCTCATTTAGACCTCTCTGGATACAGGAAACAAATTTTCTGTCATTTTTCAGTTCAAAGTGTCTGAAATCATGTGAGACTCTGTCAGAGCCCACTGGGATGATGTTTCTATAGCATGAAACCAAATGCATGTGGCTTGTCTTATGATTCGTCATGAAAATATCTGAGGGTGGAAGGTCTGTAGGGATATAACAAGACTATAGGAAGAATTAGGAACAAACTACTGTTATCTGGACTTCTTGTAGCAAGTGCTTCTAAGTTGCACAGGTTTTTCTTTCTGAATATCTCCAGAAGGGGGTCCAGAAGAGAGCTAATTTCCTCACAGGGCAGATGGCAGAGGAAGCACATAGGAAAAAATCCTAAGTATCTTGACATAGACTCATATAACACTTGTTTGTGAGCAAACTAGTCTAAAATGTGTTAAGGAGCTTTCTGGGTTTATCTGCTCACTGTGATGTGCATTTTGATGAGATGAATTTGTGCCTTTTCTTTCTATGCTAATATACTAAAGATAACTTGTGGGGACCTAAAAATTGCATGACTAAAGACCTATCATTTGGATGATTTATTTCAACTCTGGGCAATGGGATACATTTCTTACCATTTCATTAACCATGCTGATATTTTAATCTATGTGGTTTTCTTGGAATGTTTATAAATAATGATGGCATCCAAACACTCAAAATATAGAAATTAAACCCAAATGTGGAGATCAGACACATACATGTGTTATGTTTTCATAATATTGTAGATAAGTGCATATCAGGATTTAGGTGACTGCTAATTTTTTTTTTCAGTTCTTTCCTTCAGTTTTTAATAATATCTTTACTATTTTTTTCCTTAAAAATATATGAAAAATGCCATCCTTTTTTATTTTTTAATAAGAATTTTTATTTCAACCTTCTTCCAAAATCTTGACATAACCTTCTGCACTGGTCATTTATGGGTTTTTTTTCTTGCATGCTCTGGAAATGCTCTGGAATTCTCCAGAAATTCTCTTTGCTGGTGGTAATATATTTCAGGGTCCACAACCAGTCATTATTTGGAGTGCATTCTGAAACTTTTTATGGAATTAAAAAGTTTCATAAGGTTTTTTATTGATACTTGTCCAGAATCTACTGTTTTAAGTCCCCAGATCATCTTGCACAGTCTCAAAAAAATCTGTCATTTGTCGTTATTACTATTTAACAATTACATTGATGCAATTCTGTGAACTCATATTAGGAGATGGCTTTTTAGCATTGCTTTAAGCATTACATTTACCTTTCCAGATACATGTATCACCCTGTGTACTGTTGTATTTTAAACAAAATATCTGATCCAATTATTTTGTTTGCTGGCATTGTGTAAAAATCAAAAGACACAGTAAATTAAACTGATCTCTTTGGAAAATTTGGACTCAATCTAAGAATACAAGTGTTAGTTCTGTATGCCCCTGGTGCAGTTTTCTTCTCATGTTGTTTATGTATGTGTTATATATTTTCATTGTTTCTCTTGAGCCTCATATTAAAAATCTAACACTGGTAGAACTGTTCTTATCTCTCTTAGTCTGTCATAATTTAGAAAGGTCTGCAGTGATAGGACATGGGATACAAGGTTTTAAAATAAAAGAGTGTTGATTCAGAATAAGTGTATGAAAGAAATTTTTTACAATGTGAACTACTGGAACAGATTCCCCAGACAGCTGGTAGATGACCCATCCATGGAAACATTCAAGGTCAGGTTGGACAGGGCTCTAAAAAATTGCAGATGTCCCTGTCATTGCAGGGGGGCTGGACTAAATGACCTTTAAAGGTACCTTCCAAGGCAAACCATTCTATACAGGATAATGGCCAGAAATTTCACAAGGTAAACTCCTTCTCTGTTGGTGCATTTGCATCTATGAGAGGAGCAAAGAAACTACTCAGTCTGAGAGGACTTCAGTTTAACATACATAGACCTTAGTCAGTTTTTAAGGGAATTTTCTGGTATGGCTAGTAATTGAAAAGCTGTGTGCTGTGGGAGGAAGACTACATGGAAATGGAGATGCAAATAACCATCTCTTAAGTTCTCCTTCCCCAAAAGAACAGAATGGAAAAGTGTTTGCAATTTTGCAGTGTTAATAGGCTGATTAAAAATAAGGTTTATAGGACATATTCTTTACTCCTCCCTCTTTAGATATTTCACTGGGCACCAAGAAATGAAAGATTCCCAAGACTGTTAAGAAAGAGAAAGAGGATAGTTCCTCACTCTGTGGTCTGGTGCAACTATTATTGGAAGTGAGAAGTGCTTCCAGATAATCTGGTTCCTGCTGAAAACATACTTTGTCCCAATTAATTTTAGTGGAAAATACTCAAGAAGACTTTGTATAAGGACTGGAATCTAGGGTTCATCCACGTCAGTGAAGAGTCATAATCACTTGTAGACTTCTGTTTGTGTTTATGCATCATCCCTCCAACTTTTTCATGCCTGGTTAAGAATCTGCTTGAATGGGAAAGATGGACTGGGGATATAGCCTAAATTCTGGTGGTCAGAGCACTGTTCTGGTAACCAAGGAATCAAATTAAAATCTCCTTCAATTTTCTTGTTTGTTTGTTTGTTGTTGTTTGTTTGTTGTTGTTTTTGTTTTGTCTTGTTTTTTAAATGCAGAGTGATTGTCAAGTTATTATAGGCTTGAGCCGGAAGAATTTCACAAGTCAACCTATTTTACTGGTTAAAGTCTCTAGATTTAATTTATCCCTGCTCTGGGAAGTCGTATACTGTGCATTTGAGTTTGCTGGTGAGCTCTTTAACTGGTTTGTAATACTGTGTAGTAACTTTGTATACGCCCACACTCCTTCTGCAACTCTGCTTCTGAATGAAATTAGCTGAGTCAATGGGTGCTATGCTTTGTGCTGAACTTAACACTAAAGAAAAACAGAAATTGTAACACATATGCAGAATAGACTCATTCACAGATTTCAAATGTGGTAAGTGACAGGTCAGTGCTGAGAAGTTATTTCTCAAGATAGTACAAGTCATTATGTAAGTCTAGTGTTGAAAATGTCAGTGCCTGTGAGTGATCGGGCAAGTATGCAGTGAGCTAAGTGTAATATGAAATAGTAATGATGGTGCAGATTTGTGCAGCATTTGGTTCAGTTAATATTTCATAATAAGTTTAGCTTAGAGAAAGCAGAAGACAATTGGAATAAATATGATTTTTTTCATATTCAGATTAATCACATAATGTTGCAGCTTTCAGAGTTTTGTTTATATTCTCTTCAAATGTCGCTGGTATAAATTCCCTGACTAATAGGGAGGTGTGGTAAAGGGATCCTTTTTAACATAAAGCATGACCATAACATAGTTATAACAGCTTACCTGGTCCGTTAAAGTCCTACTAAATATTTATCTTTAGTGAACTGTTATATATTTTGTTTTGTAGCATCTTAGTGAAAAATGCTTATTTTCATTCTCATTATTTCTGTCTCTCAGAGTATGCTTTCAGTCATAGTTGTACAAAAAAACCTCACCTCCTGTATAGACTTGTAGAACATAAATTATGCTAGAGCCCCTTTAAATTTTGTAATTTGTTGTACTTTCTTGCTGTAAGTCTTCAAATAAGTGGTAGTATCAGTAATATACAAATATTCAGTATTATAAAATGTGTGTGCCAGAACAGGCTCCTTTTTATTACTGAATTGAAATAAATGTCATTTCACTGTCAATACACTGTGACATTCAAGTACTTTAATATTTTATTCTTTCTTCAGAGTGGCATAAACTCCACTAGGGCTAATTTGGGGTATTGTAGAATAGAGTTGTGACAGCAACAGAACTGATCTTAAGGAAATAGGATCTATACAAATGTGACGTGCAATAACTTATCATGTTACTCCCAAGTTCACCCACACCCTAATCAAATACAAAGTCTTATCACACGTTTTAATGTCATTGAAGTTGCAGCTGGCTTCCATACTGCAGGATTTCCTGTCCAAAAGGGCAAGGGGTCGTTAGAAGTTTAAGAAGCCTTAGCACAGTGTAAACCATTCAGAAGAATGGCAAGCAAACAATGTATGCCCTGAGTATGCTGAAGTCCAGAAATCTTTTACATCTCAGTACAGATGAACATGGTGAACTCTGCTTCCTGCGCGTCTCTTTTTCCTGCAGATTTTTGCACTTCCATGCAAAATTTTCAGTACTTTCTGTCACGCGGGAAGCACGGGTCGTCCTAAGGAAGGCTCTCCTGCTAGTGCCCCGTCCTTCCCCTCCATCCCGAGCGGGTGGGAGCGGCAGGGCAGGTTGCGCGGTACCGGGAGAACCCACCTAGAGGGCCCCCTTGACGCCAGCACAGCCTCTGCCAGGCAGAGCCCTCTCCGCAGCCGAGCCCAGTCTGCTGCAGGACCAGTGCCACGCAGCCCGACACTGTCCGGGGCTGCCGCGGCGGCTGCTGCTGCTGCTGGGCGAGGAGACCAGCAGCCCGAGGGCAGGCTGGAAATTCTGGTCCGGGAAAGGGAAGTGTGAGCCTGTTGACTCTGCATTGCTTCAAAATAGATGCCGTCTCTGTAGCCTGGGCTTAAGAATCTTCCCGAGGATATTTGCCAGAGCGTAAGGAGTGATAACTACTGTCTGGGAGCTGAATTGGGAAAAAAGGACAGCAGAGAAAGAATGCTTAGGTAACACGGGACTTATAGCTTTGCTTTCGTTTTGCAACGTACAAATTGATGCACGTGGGTTTATATACAGTATAATATCAAAACAGAACTAGACTCTGCAGTGAGAGTCAATAGCTTAGTCATTTCACTTAAAGGGAGGAGGCAGCCTTATTACGGGGTTAGACAGCAAAAATGAATTTATCATGACATGATCATATCCCTTGATGGTATCTAACTGTAGTCCTGTCCTATGGAGTGGAAAAAGCATACTTCCTTCCTTCTTTCTTAGCTGAAGAAACAAACTCACAGTATCAAATTCAGAAAGAAGTTTGGGGTTGTTGTACAAGGCTATTAAACATCCTCCTGTTCCCCAGGCTCGTAAGAAAGGAAAACTGCATTAAATTGATCATTGATGAATATGTGTCTAAGAAAGAAGAAAAAGCAGTATTCATTTCTGAACATGGCAAAGCAATCTGAAGTTACACATCTCTCCCTAAACACTGATTTGGCACAGATGGCAAGAAACTATCTTTTAACTAACCATTTCCAACTGTCCAAAATGCTGCATATGAAGATGCTTTAATTCACAGTCAAAGCACTTGGATTTTTATCAAGGCAAACTGTTGGCATTGTCAGAACAGTTTCTGTATACTGATTAGTTTAATGTTTTTTTTAAAATAGCAAGTGATGCATAAATGGATGGACGTGTACCTAGAAAACCCTGTGAGAAGTCTTTCACTGGATCCTGGGAATTTTTATTTTTGTGGATTACAGTAATTCTTGCAATAATCCCTGCTGTTGACTGCTCATGCAGTTGTTCTGGCATGCATCTATGAATACCATAACAGATAAATCAGTCTGACAAGGAAAACACTAATGTTGGAAGACCTGTGAACATGATGCATGTGAATAATTTCCCCTTTAGGAGGCATTCATGGATATGGTGAGTAATCAATACACATTACAGACTGTTAAACTCAAAATGATTGTTTGCAAAATACTGTGACAACTACCAGGTGCTGTGTTTTTACCTAAATACATGTAAAGTGAGAACTAACAGAGCTATGAGATAAATGTAAATCAGACAGAGATAGTAGTGATGAAGTAATAAGAGTTTAGTACTTCTTCGATTTAAAAATAGGCAAGTCAGAGAAACTGTATTGTTGTGGTCATGTTTTCTTACATAAGTATTTTGAGCAAGGTGATGTATTTTCTTCCTGTATCAAAGGAACAGTTCTTCACATTTCTTTCTTAGCCTGACTTGAAGAAAATAATGAAGGCATATTTTCCCCCTATGTTTTGTTTGTCCTGGAACTTATTCATTTATATACTTTCAAGTGACCTGAAAAAATGCTCATTCATATGGCAACTCAGTAATCATTTATTAAAGATATGCGTAAATGCTGTGAAGTGTTTTTTTATGGTAGATTTTCAAACGTAGCTGCTTGAAAGACAATGATATAGCATTAAAATCCCTTTATCATCATTAAAACATCTGTTTCCTCTTTGAATCACAGGCATCTATAGTTCTTCCTGACTGAAAAATCTTTCTACTTGCCTTGCAATACAGTGCAGTCAACTTGCTTATAAATTCTACCAGTGGTTGTTGCGTCATGTCTTCCTCCTGATGCTGGAATTAGTGTCTTGGTTAGTGTTTAATGAAGATTATTAGCTAGGGCAAAAATACTTCCCCATAAAACTTTTGCCCTTTGGGTAAATACTGAGTCTTTGAGAATACTGGGAGCAAACACATTGTGAAAGCTGCTTAAGCAGACCAACCCGGGAGATGCAGGCAGGCTGAGGGGCTGGCTGAGGGGCAGCTTTGGCCGGGCAGGCTGAGGGGTGGGTGCAGGGCAATGTGTGCAGGGCAGGCTGAGGGCAGAGTGTGCTGAGGGCTGGATGCAGGGCAGCGTTCGGCGGGCGGGCTGAGGGCTGGCTGCAGGGCAGGCTGAGGGGCACTGTGTGCCGGGCACGCTGAGGGCTGGCTGCAGGGCAGCTTT
>JAHLSL010013733.1:4125691-4295367 GCA_025920805.1 Petroica traversi
CGGACAATTAGCGGGCACGCGCTGCTGCCGGCGCCGCTGCTTGCGCTCCTAATGAGCTCCGGGACCGCCCTGCTGTGCGGCCGCTTCGGTCCCCATAAAGTCCTTTGAGAGCCAGCTTCAAACCACAACCCCCCAAAAACTGATAGCGAGGGCTCGGATGAGTTTCGTCTTCCTTTTTGGCGGTTCTTTTTAGCGGAGTGTGCTGGAAAGGACACTGCAGGTGTGCCCGCACCTGGCAGGGAAAGGCTTCCATTGTCTTCTAAGAATATGGTTTACTTCTGTTTTTACGAACTTAGAGAAATGTTTTAAGCATTCTTTAACCCACAGGTTAATCTCCCGACTAAGCATTTTTCGAACAGGAGCAGTGAAGTCTGCTGAAAGGCATTTGGAATGAAGCGGCCGTTTTTTATTTTCCTTCCCTAAAAGCTGGTTACTTGTCTTCCCTGTCTGCTCCTTGCCAGCCCTTGCTGTCTGTCACAGTATGTGAGCCCATTGTTTGGGGAAGCCCAGCAGAAGTGTTTGCTGGGAAGACATAGGAGGATAATTATATGTTCTATATTTGCTGTTTTAACTGAATGCAAACCATACCATGGTTTCTGCCTGCATTTGTGCTTACCTAATCACAGGCCTTGATTTAGAATGCAAATGTTTTTAGCATGCTACTATTCATCTCAGCTGTCGGAGAATAGGCAAATTTGCTTATTCATGCTACAGAGAGTCTGCAAGGGGCATTTTTGAGTGTCATGATGTTAAGTTGCTTTTCTTTTAATTCTGAACTTCCAAAATCCATGCACTGCCTGTAAAATATGCTATCCTTTTCTATTGGGAATACAAATTTTCATAAAGTGTTCTGTGTGTATATATATATATATCTAATATCTCATGGTACTTTCAGATGTCATTTAAAGGATTTCAGTGAAGATAAAAGAATATCTTTCATGGGACACAAATAGTTTTATGTTTATGGATACAAATACTAGTTAATCATCTTTTATAATGTTTCTTCAATACTGATGCAGCACATTGAAGGTGGCCTGTGTCATATGCTTCAAGATTTTTGTAACCTCTATGAGCATGCAGAACCAAGTATTTTAAATATACTTAGATAACTGATAGTGAAGGTATTTTCTCTACCTTAGAGGCATGTGTCATGCCTTCATGTGCCAGTTCCTGCTTGTTTCACATGGAATATGGGGAGAAAGAGTTGTGGGTAATAAAAATGGGAACTTTTCTGAACTACAGTTTACTGTTTTGAATATCCAGGATTTAATGTTATGTAACAAGTCAAGGGAGAGGATGTATCTTTTGTGTTAGGCCCTCTATTTAGATTTAGGGAAAGAATAGCCAAAAAAGTGATGGCCTATAGAGCAGGGTTTGATTTGGATTCCATAACCTTTAGTAAGTGTAGTGAAAATTCCAGTATCTGAACCCTCCTGACAGTGTTAGCAATAGGTAGAAATGGACTACTGGCAAGAAGCAGCTATAAACTGTATATGTTCCTGTGCAGTATGACTGGGAGCACAACTATATTAGGCAGACAAGTATAGCTATACTGTGAATAGAATCTAAATAGCTAAATCTGAGACTGGAGTAGGCAAAAAAAGATGTATTTTGTCTGAAACAATTTAAGAGTTTGGATTACAGTCAAGCAAATATAAAATACATTGAAGAAGCGCAGTTGGAGCAAGTGATGTCCTGGGTGAGTATAAAGTTAGGCCTGGAAATACTGACACATTTGTGGTGATAATTGGAGGTGTAGGATTTTATAGCAACTTACCACATTACACAGTATACAGTATAATTTATGTATCAACAGTATGCAGCCTACTGCCATTCACACTGAAAATTATTTTAGAAACATTTTCTGCTATGTTATGTAACGTGGCTTTCCTTTCCATTGCATTCTATCTGCATTTGTGATGACAAACCAAATAAAGATAAATATGGTATTCAATTTTAGCTTGCTTAATTGCATAAACAACTACTCCGTGTGCCTTTTAGCTTTACCATGAGGAAAATAGAAGTGGAAAAAGAATATCTGCCTTTAAACTGGCAAAGATTTGAAATTAGTCCACGGTTTAATACCTTAACTTCAGAATCAAAAACGTAACTTATGGCTCTTCATTCTTTTCTATCAAATTTCAACCTATTAAGATCAAGTAAAATTTAGTTTGCTTGTCAAGGCAGTGAATAAAAGAAAAAAAATCCTCTCTTGGTTTCTTTTTAATTCTCCCTATTTACTTGAAATTTCTCTATATACTTAAATGAAAAACAGTGCAAATGCACCGTTACACATTAACCTTTGCCTCAGATTAATTTTTTTATTTACTAGTTTATTGAAAACTTCTTAGTATCATAATTTATCATAATTAACTTGATTTATCGTTGGTGCTGTCTAATAGGGGAGGTCAAGGATTACTGCAGATTGGCCAATTTGATGGCCATCCACAAGAAGATCTAGACGAGGATCTGGGGAACTAAAGGCTTGTCAACCTGACGTGGGTGTTGGGGAAGGTCATGGAACAGATCATCTTGAGTGCCATTATACGGCACTTGCAGGACAAACAGAGGATCAGGCCCAGCCGGCATGGATTTGGAAAGGCAGGTTCTGTGTGATCAACCTGATTACATTTTATGACCAGATGATCTGCCCAGTGAGTGAGGGAAAGGCTGTGGATATTGTCTACCTGGACTACAGGAAAGCCTTTGACCCCGTCTCCTACAGCCTACTCCTGGAAAAGCTGGCAGCTCATGGAGCAGGCAGAAGCACTCTGTGCTGCTTAAAAACTGTCAGGATGGGGGCCCCAGGGAGTGGCTATGAATGGAGTTATGTCCAGCTGGTGACTGTCACAAGTGATGTTTCCCCTAACTCAGGAATGGGAGCAGCACTGTTCAGTTTCTTTACTGATTAGCTGAATGAGGGTGTTGAGTACACCCTCAGTAAATTCACAATAACACCAAGCTGGATGGGAGAGTTGATCTGCTGGAGGGCAGAAAGGCTCTGCAGAGGGATCTGGACAGTTTAAATCATGGGCTGAGGCCAATGCTGTGAGGTTCAACAAGTGCTGGGTCCTACTCTTGGGTCACAACAACCCCAGGCAGTGCCACAGGCTGGGACAGAGTGGCTGGAAAGGACCTGGGGGTGCTGGTGACAGCAGCTGAACATGAGCCAGGGTGTGCCCAGGGGGCCAAGAAGGCCAATGGCATCCTGGCCTGGATCAGCAATGGTGTGGCCAGCAGGAGCAGGGCAGAGATTATCCCCCTGTGCTGGGCACTGGTGAGGCCACACCTCGAGTGCTGTGTCCAGCTCTGGGCCCTCAGGGCAAGAAAGACATTGAGGGGCTGGAGAGAGTCCAGAGAAGGGCAGGGGAGCTGGGGAAGGGTCTGGAGCACAAGTGCTGTGAGGAGCAGCTGAGGGAGCTGGGGGTGTTTATCCTGGATTAAAGGAGGCTCAGGAGTGACCTTACCACTCTCCACAACTTCCTGGAAGGAGATTGTAGCCATGTGGGGGTTGGCCTCTTCTCCCATGAAATGCATGACGGGACAAGAGGACATGGCCTTAGGTGGTTCAAGTTTGACATCAGGAAGAATATCTTCACTGAACATATTGTTAAGCTTTAGAATGGGCTTCCCAGAGAGATGGCAAAGTCACCCTCCCTGGAAATAACTGGACATGGCACTTAGTTCTGTGGTCTAGTTGACCATAGATGGTCAGTCTAAGGTTGGACTCCATAATTTTTTAGATCTTTTCCAACTCAAATGATTCTGTGATTAGTAAATTCCTGGAATAATGCAATTGTTAATAAACTTCAATCTTCTGTTTTTGCCAGTATTCTAAAATAATGATGCTCATTTTTTTTCTTTTTGCCTCTTATGGAACGCTGCAGGATTTTCAGCCAGCCAAAATTGGTTTTGCTTTCCATTACTGTGCAAGTCATTCCAGTTTATAAAAGTAGAATGTGTAACAGTAAAGAAAACTGATGGAAAATGAAGATATTATGCTAATTCCTGAAATCAACTTTTCGTTATATTCTTTAGACATGATGAGTCACCTCAGCTCATGAAGTTATCATGAGGAACTGAATCTGACCAGTGCTATGCCCTTCTCATGACATAACTCTTCACTTCTAACCAAAATGTTTCATGAAGTATTTATTCATGTGCTTTTTCTAGAAGAATTTTATTATTTATGTTTTATAGTGGGTGAAGAGAAAAGGCTTTTTTCCCAACTGCATTTCAATACAGTATTTAATTAGTTTTCATATATTTTTAAAATTAGCATAAAACCACTAGAGGAACATCTTTGTTTATCCTTTAGAAATCTGGATTTGAACCTAAATTTAGAAAAAAATAATGTTTTTTAAACTAAGAAGCAATCTATTCTAAGTGCAAAGAATTTTGGTCTCAACATTAGATTTTCACAGTACTGCTTAATATGAAAAGTCACCTAAATCCCTCTTTTATTATGCTCAGTGACAGGCGTAACTTTTCTCCAGGCATAGTCAAAGTCTATTTCTCAAGTTGGAATGGATGTTGTAAGATATAGTAAGATACTGACTGAAACAAAGAGTTTAATTTTAAGGTTTTCTTAAGCCATTTCCTTTGTATTTCTAACACCTTATCTGCCCAGTAGCATCTAACCAGCACTCAGCGTGCTGAACATCAGATAAGAGATGAAATAATTTCTGCTGTTTGGAAGCAGGGCAAGGGTTCACTTCTTTATTTTTTATATTAGCGGTCGTTTGACTTACTGAAATGTTTGCATGTCAAAAGTTGAAAGTACTCCCGATACCCTCTCAGCTAAGTCTGCCAGCACCCCTGATGGGTAGGTTAGATATGAATCTGTTTATGTGTATGTAAATTATAACCCTTACCACAGAAGTGCTCTATAGTCTTCCAGGCAATAGTTATGGCACTTTTGCATGCAAAATTTGTGCTTGGGCAAGATAATTTAGCCGTATAAGCTAATATAAACTCTAATTTCTCAGTTTGGGTGTCCTAGATAGATGAGTATGCTGTGGGGATTCTAATCTATTTTTTCAGGATAATGAGATCACAAAACCTATATTTTCAGATTACTATTATATTTATATTACCAGAACTGACTCAAGCTAAAGTTTTTATATTTGAAATGTGGATCTTGCCAAACCCTGTCTTCTGGTCTTCTGTCCTCAGCATATAGTCTGCAAATGAAGCTGTTATTGTCTGCCTCGATCCTATTGATGTACTACTGTTTTTGTTAATTTGATTTGAAAACACTTTGGCACACTGTATCTTATTATAAGTAGGGAAAATATTTTAACCAGTCATTTTCAGGCTAAGTTAAAGTAATTTTTGGAGCATCCTAGAAACTTGCACAAAGTCTTGCTTTCACTAGATATAATCCTGATTTGTATCTTCTTGGAAAATCAAGTCACAATAGTGGGAACTAAACTGGAGCTTCTTCTACTCATAAAACACCTGTTGAGTGTTCATGCAGTTCTTCTACAGTGTTTTCACTCTTACCTACTTAAAAAAGTTGCCTTTTCTTTGGGAAGAGTTAATTCATCTGCAATTTCACACAGCAAAAACTACCCTGCACCACTACCTCCTAGGTATAATTTAATAATTAGGAAAAAAGCCTCAAACCCATTTAAATTATATTTACAGTAAGTACGACTGTTTACATACTATGTATTTATGCTGTTTCTTTTATAAAGTAATTTGTAAGTAGGTTAGTGGGTGCTTATATTGTTTCTAAACATTCTGGCCTGAATTTAGTGAACATGATCTTTATTCACAGAGGAGTTCATTTGAGGAATCTGGCTTCTTCTGGAGAAAGAAATTATAGTGTTAAATGAAACAGTAACAGGTTTATTTGAAATCCATGTATGAATTATGCAGCCAGAGAATTGTCCACGTCTGTAAGTGATGATTGACTATTTTGTTTGATATTTTCAACACAGTATTTGTGGGGAGGGAGAAGAGTAGAGAGAGTGAGAGAGAACAACAAAAAATATTGAAAGCTGAAAAAAAATGAAGAACGTTGGTCAACAATTATAATTTACAGCTTATTGTACTTTCATCTAATTAAAACAGAATTAATAAGTTTCAAGGACACGTTACACTAAATGGCAATTTTTGTTCTAATATTAATTCAGTATTGCCTGCTGAAACCTAGTAAGCTGAGTACATGATGCTAGATATTTTTTGTGATTCACTTAACTCTTTGATCATAGCAGAATGATATAAGATAATTGTTATACTAACCATTGCAAAATACAAGAATATTTCCAGTAAAAGCTACTTGTCAGTGGATGTTAATAAACAGAATAATTTTTCCTCTGTGACTCACTCCATGGAATTAGCAAAATGGAGGGCATGAAATAAAAGGCTTCAAAGGAGTGGATAGAATCAAACACAGCATCTGAAAAAGAAATGAATAGTTTTTCTTAAGAAACTGTTTTTAAGTGTCTGATCCATTTATACTATGAAGAATGTAAAAATATTAACCAAGAAACAAAAGGCATTTATTTCTCCAATTTTACAACTAGCTAAATTGATATTCCTAGATGACCTTAAGAATTTATTACTCCTTTAAAAAATGTGCAGTGAAAAATGATATGAAAATTTGTATTTTGCCTTATTTAGGCAGTAACTCTTCTGCTGTTGTGAATTTAATAAAACAATTCCCTGAATATTAAAGATATTCAACCTTTGGAAAGCTATACTGAAATTGAGTATGCCCAAGTCTCAAATTGAGTTATGTGAAGGAATCTGGGTTTTTTAGTTCTATTTGGCTTAGTTAATCTCTCAGAAAGATGATCTCTAGTCTACTTATGTCACAAATTTTAATTTTACTGAAAGACTTTATTCAGTAACATTGCAAAAAACCTGGAAGATTTAATTTTTTTCCTAAAGTGGCACAGCTTCATATTTTAAATTGTCTGAAGCAATTAGTTTAGATTGCATTATTTCATATTGTCTCCTTTTAATTGGTTTACTTTGGTATGACAGATGATGGCTTGTTTCCTTCATGAAAACAGAAAATTCTTAAAGAGGGGGAAAGGGATGACTTTAACTCTTTGCATCTGCAATGAAATCTAGCTTCTATAAGGATTTTTGCATGCGCTGACCAAATTCTTAGCTTTAGCTATAACCAAATGTATGATCTGATGTGTGGATACATTTTTTATGTCGGTAGCTGAGGTTTAAATCATATGGATTATCACATAGATGTAACTCTTTCAGAACATTTATGTCTCCTTCACAAGCTGTTGGGCTTGGCACAACAATTATTTGGTGAAGTTCTAAGGTCAGCTCTATGCCTAGTTTAACAAAAACATGATCTTTAGAACATTTTAAGAAAAAAAATAAATTCCATATTGTGTCATAAGATTTTATAACCCATTTCTTTCATATGTCTTATTCACAGTATTAATGGATTTATTTTTCTTTACAAATTTATTTGAATTGATTTTAAAGGTCAAGTTCTTAAACAATCAGTTTTTAAAGAACAATTTATTTTCTGTCAATATACCCTCTGTTACTCACAAGGAGAAGATTTCAGTTTAAATTCCTTTAAACTGGAAAAAAAAGTACAACTAATTTTTTACATACCTTGGAGATTCAGAACAGGGTGAGCAGCCTTCATGGTGAAATAGCCTTTCTGGTAGTAGTAGAAGCATCAAGCTTAGTGACTTATAGACTCCAATGACAGGCACATGGATACTAAGGAAAAATGTTTCAAAAGAGGTTTTGTTGCCTTTCTAACTGTGACAGCCTACCCCTCTGCAGTGACTCCCTATATTCTCTATAGCAAATAATGCCTTCAGGAAACAAGGAGTGCCCTCAGTCAAGTGAGTAGATTTTGGTTACCAAATGATTGATTGGAGTGTTTTTTTATTTAGTGTACAATTAAATATTTGAGATATATTAAAAATAGCAAGCTGTCTGTGTTTTTGACTACTATTTAAGGAGATCTGGTTTGGTGGATCTGGACCTCAGTTATTTTTTATTTTTACCAAATATTAACAAGTAAAAATTATCTTGATAGAAATATCATAAAATCATAGAGTGGTTTGGGTTGGAAGGAACTTAAGGATTCATCTAGCTCCAGCCATCGTGCCATGGTCAGGAGCTAGACCAGGATACTCAGAACTTCATCCAGTTTTTTCTTGAACTCCTGTAGGGATGGGGAGTCTACAATCTCTCTGAGCAACCTGTTCCAGTGCCTCACCAGTCCCACAGTAAGAAATTTCTTTCCAATAGCTAACCTAAACCTCTTCCTTTTCACTTTAAAACTATTACTCCTTGTCTATGTCCTTATAAAAAATCACTCTCTGGCTTTCTTGTGGTCCCCTTCAGGTACTAGAAGGTGCTATAAGATCTCCCCAGAGCCTTCTTTTTTCCAGGGTGGACAGCCCAAACTTTCTCAGCCTTTTATCATGGAGGGATTTTCTATCCATCTAATAATCTTTGTGGCCCTTTTCTAGATTCATTCCAAAAGGTCAATGTCCTTCTGATGCTCAGAACTCCCAAGCTGATGCATCTCTGCAGGTGGGGTCTCAGCAGAGCAGAGCAGAGCAGAGCAGAGGGGCAGAATCCCCTCCCTGGCCCTCCTTCCCCCACTGCTTTGGATGCTGCCCAGGACACACTTGGCTTTCTGGGCTCTGAGTGCCCATGTGTGAGTCACATTGAGTTTTTCATTCACAAATACCCCTAAGTCTCTTTTCCCAAAGCTGTTCTTGATCCATTCTCCAGGTCTAAGATTTTATGTATCTTACACCATTTTTAAAATTTTGTTTTCAAGGTCTGTGAATTTAAGAATGTAATCTTCCACTGTTACTTCCCTGGGATAACATTTCTTTAATTGAGTAAGTGTAATAATTGAAAAAGGAGTGAGGCGTGGCATGTCATCCATACCCATTCTCAGAACTTGAGACAGAGGAACAAGTATCATGTACATTCAGGATCTAGATACATTCAGAAATTTAGGGAAATCAATGCTCAACTAAACCTCATACCACCCTCTACTAGCAGATTTATTTAATAAAATAGTACTGGTATGAGAAATAAATATATTGAGCTTTGCATCCATTCATCAACTTATTTATATCTATGCAGATAAATAACAACTTAGTCTTCCATCTTGAGATACTTTATTTAATCCTTACATTCAGATAGAGGTATTTTATCCAATGCTTTTCAACTTGTAGGGGATCCGAAAAATCTGAGCAACTCTCTTGAAATCTGTTAATTGGTTTTTTTTTCTGCCTATTGTAAAGTATCATTTCATGCAATGCATCTCATGGCACAACTGTCCTAACAAACATGGCCTCTAACTGCTATTTGGCTTCTGTATTTTGCCTTTTCTCAATATTTTGGTTTATAAACAGTGGATCTGAACCTTTACAGACATTCCAAATTAGCCACAAAATTTCATTTGCTGCATTTGGCTTCTATGTGGATTCTACTATATGACCGTTTTTTCATCTGACCTCCATCATGTCACCTTTGTAGTGTCTTATCTTCTTGTTTCCAAATAAACCCAACGCACAAGGTGAAAAAAAAAAATTTCCCCATAAGCTGTTTAGAGTTTTGAGGTATGAAGAAAGTAACACCTGGGAGAAAAGTGGGAGATAAATTCCTTGAATGTTAGGGTAGTATCATACAGAGAATCATAGTTTCATGTACAGCCTGAAAAATGCACAGTTCTACATCCACTTATTTTGTGACATGACTTCAGCCCTTCCGTATTTCTTACTGGTTGTCTCAAATGCTGAGAGAGTGTAGTTTTTTTGTCTTTAATAGCGAAATATTGGAGATTTGGGGAAGGTTACAAGGGTAGGTTACAAATCAACTTCGTCTTTCTTTGTTACTCTTGGGACTTGTCACCTTAAATGTCTTTGGATTGCTCTTCAGGGTAAAAGTACAGCAGACAGTGTGCAGGTGCCTCAGAGAATTTTCAATTTTTTGCATAGAAGGTAGTCTTTCTTATGGAATATCTGTGGCAGAGTGACTTGTCCTGTGAACGTATAATCCTAGAAATTGCCCAGACAAGAAAAGTACTGCCGTGTTTTCGGTTTTGTATTCCCCTTTCTAATTCAACGATGATTTAAATATCCAGCCCACAAATACAGAAATTACCCTTTCCAATATTAGGCAGATTTTTATTGGGGGGTTTAGTTTGGGATATTAGACACTATATCTGGATAAAAACAGAGTTAAGGTGCTATGTTGGTTGTATGTATAATAAGTATTTTCAAGTTTTAAATGCTATTATGCTAAATCATTGAAGCATACATTGGTGAGCTATATACTATACAGAGTCTTTAGCAGGAATGGCATCTCTATGTGCTGTATAATCGTCGTAGCCTAATCATATTTCTTTCTGTAGGATTTCATTTTGCAAGGAGATGTGACTTGTGGTGAAGTAACTGCCACTGGGAATGCCACAGTCACATAAAGGTATGCATGCTGAGCTGCAGCTGAGCTAATATCTGCCTATTTATGGCAACCAAGCAGGAATCAGAGATTAAGTCATAATAAGGTAGGGATTGTACCAGATAGAGGCTCACTTGCTTGTTCCATGAAGTAGAAAAAGGGTTTTAGAGAAGATGGTTTAGAGCATTGCTTATCCCATGCAAAGTGACTATGAATAAAAGTTTTAAGAGGTTTTTTTGCATAATGAACATTTTTGAAGCATGGCTTCATGCAATCCTACTAGAAGATCAGATGCTCAGGTCATTATTTCATTTTTTAGACAATATATTAAAAAAAAAATCTGAGAGGCAAAATGAAAGTTCTTCCTTGAACAGAATTCAGAATAATGTATCAGAATCTGCCTTTAGAACTTGTATATAGGAAAGATCTGATCATACAGACAGTAGCATCTGTATTAAGAATAAAAAAATAATTAAATCACAGGTGAAAACAAACACACCTGCAAATTTTCAGTCTTTTTGCAACTTTCTTTGTAATGTTTAAATTTTAACATCTTTTTGATTAAAAGAAAAAAACCAAAAAAAACCCCAAAAAGCTCAAAAATGCTTATCTCCTTACCTTGTACTTTTAGTAAAGATTTTGATACTTGGAAAATATAAAATAAACAAATACACTTGTTACTGGGAGTTTAAGTTCATTGGTTTCCAGAAATGCCATTTACTTTCCATATATTCACAGATATTTTACTGGATTTTAATCAAATGAACAGACACAGAATTCTAGGCAAAAAAAAGTGCTTTGAAACTCTCATATTTATATAAGTATTTATATACATGGGGTTTTCCCATGGTTTCTCAAAGAAATGAGTCCTCTATGATCATATGTGTCTGTTTCCATAGCTTTGGAACCTGTTGACTGATTTCAACCAAACCTTAGATGATAGAATTTTAAAACTTAAGGTATTTTGTAAAACAATGTTAAGTTAGAAAATGTCTTCAGTTTGTGCTATCCCTACGGAAATCTGTGTCCTGGCAGTGGTCATGCAAAGCCCTTGTAGAGCTATTTGCCAGCTCAGAGCTTCCTGCCTCCTGTACCCTCAAACTGAGCTCATGCCAATACCTCACTGGAGAGGGAGGTGCCTAAGCTTTGCATACTTCATGCAGCAACTTACTCTTGCAGTTCAGATGTACTGTGACCATGATGCCAGTGAAGTCTATTACATGTGGGTGAGAAACAGTAGAGTCCAAGCATTGTTCAGACAGAATGGAGTCTGCAGTGATGATTAGCCCATATATCTGATTGCCACAGATGTTTATCTCTTAAGACCATGGTCAATATTTTCAAAAACCCCTCATTCAGATCTTAAGTGCTTTAGCTGTCTATGAACTCTTGAAGAAGAAAGCCATTACACAATGCAGCCTAGTCCAGTTGTGTTACCTTTCACATTATCAATAGCATAGATAAGAGACAGGATTGGGAAAGCACTGGAACCTCTCAGAAGAGCGATGTAATATTTTCTTTATTGAAATTGTGCTCAGTATTTTAACTGTCAGTTACAGAAAACGCAGAATGAGATAGTAAGAAGCATTCCTAACTTTCATAAAAACCCACTCTTCTTTTCTGGTTATTTACCGGTTCTTGAAGCGCTCTAAAAATGCTGAGTACTCAAGATGCCTCAGTTTTAGGTTCCAGGAATGTAAATTGAGGACATCAATACATTTGGAATGAGATTTGTCGTAGCAGCAGTGAGGGCTACAGGCTTTAAGATGTATCATATTTCTGATATCCAAAGGTTTTGGCATCCTGGATAAGTTCTACATTATCGTTAATGTTTGTGAGGGGATACTTTTGAAAAACATGAAAAACTTTTAAAGACATGTGCTTGCATGTCTTTAAAAGGTAAGGAAGGCATTTTTTTCTAGTGTTCTAAGTCTCTTAGGGGATCACATAGAATCAAAGAATGATTTGGGTTGGAGGGGACCTTTAAAGGACCTTTAAAGGTCATCTAGTCCAACCCCCTCAGCAATGAGCAGGGGTATCTTCAACTAGATCAGGTTACTCAGAGCCCCTTTCCAGCTTGACCTTAAATGTTTCCAGGAAAAGGACGTCCACCACATCTCTAGGCAACTTGGTCTAATATTTCATTTCCCTCATTACAAAAGAATTCTCCCTTGGTTCTAGACTGAGTCTCCCTTCTTTCAGCTTAAAACCATTACCCATTGTCCTATCAGTCTGTTAAAGGTCTGTGCCCATCTTTCTTACAAGCCCCCTCTCAGTACTGAAAAATCACAGTAAGGTCACTCTGGAGACTTCTCTATGATGATCAACCCCAATTCTTTTAGCCTTTATTTGTAGTTAAGCTGTGCTGCCCCTCTAATCATCATTGCACTGCTCTGAACTCACTCCAACAGGTCCGTGTCTTTCTGACATTCACTGAGTACTCCAGACCTGGACACTCTGCTCCAGCTGGGATCTCACAAGAGCAGGGCAGAGGGGCAGAATCCCCTCCCTCCCCTGCAGCCCACGCTGCTGTGAATGCAGCCCAGGACACTTTTGGCTCTCTGGGCTGTGAGTGCCCATAACTGGGTCATGTCCAGCCTCTCACCCCCCAGCACCCCCAAGTCCTTCTCTCAGGGCTGCTCTCCAACTTTATCCCTCAGCATGTGTTGATGCTGATTTTTGTCCCAACCCAGATTCAGGACTTTGGACCTGGCCTTGTTCAGCCTTGTGAAATGTGCTTGAATTCGCTTCTTGGGCCTGTCAAGGTCCCTCTGGCTGGTGTCCCATCCTTCAGGTGTGTCTAGGACCCCACCCAGCTTGGAGTAATCTCAAACTTTCTTGATCCTACTATGTAATTGATGAAGATAATAAACAGTCCTGGTCCCAGTATAGATCCCCGTGGGGCACCTCTCATCATTGATCTCTATCCAGACATTGAGCTGGTTACCATTACTCTCTGGATGCAACCATCCAGCCAGTTCCTCTTCCACTACATCATCCATCTATCAAATCCATCTCTCTCCAGTCTGGAAAGTTGTGGAGTACCATGTCAAAGACTATACAGAAGTCCAGGACATCCATAGCCCTTCCTTTTTTATTGATGCAGTCATTTCATCATAAAAGGCCACCAGGTTGGTCAGGCAGGTTGCCCATGGTGAAGTCATGCTGGCTGTCTTGAATAACTTCCAGGACCTCCAAGAACATTAGCACAGTTTCTGGGAGGATTGCTCCATGATTTTCCCAGGAACCGAGGTGAAGCTAACAGGTCAGTAGTTCCTAGAGTCCTCTTTTCACCCTTTTTAAAAATGGATGCAATGCTTTCACTAGGGACTTCACCTGACTGCCATGCTGTTTAGGTAGCTACAGTCAAGGATTTTCATGTGAGACTTTATGAATCAATGCAGTTTCCTTTTCTGGAGAAAACAATATATGATATTATTTAATTCTTTTTCTTTACCTTAGAAGTCAGGGCAGGGAAATAAAAAAAAGGTATGCAAATACATTCAGTGATATATATTGTTATTGCACATATGTTTTCAACTACTGAACATCAGAATTCCTCATGCACTGAGAAATTGAATGGCAAATATTTGAAAATTTTTGTATTCGAAATACATGTCTGTAATGATAGGAGATGGCAGAGTCTAAGAGAATTCTTATTAAAAAAAACCAACATAATTTTAGAAAAGTAGCTCTTGAAAAGATGTGCTGGAGAGGGTAAGGGAAATGTATTGCCTGTGGATCCTCTATTGCTGCAGAGTTTTAAGGGCAAATTTAACCAACATGGCTAGGCAGATTTAGCTACAGACCATTGGATTTTCTAATACTTTTCTGTTAGAGCTGTGTTGGCAAAATAGAAGAAATCAATGGGGTTTAATTGGCCGCTGGAACAGACTTTCAATAGCATATTGGAGAAAGGCATGAAAATAATTGACTGTTGCATGTTAAAAATAGCCGTGAAGAGGTTTGTACTATGGGGAGCCTGTGGTAGCAGGGCAGCTAGAAAATCCATTCTGGTGAATGAATTCATTTAAGTTTTGGGTTTTGTTTATTTTTTTTTATTCATTGTTTGGTAGGGGACTGTTTGCATTTGCTTTCTTTGTTTGAATTTTTTTACCTGTCATTTTTGAGGACTAAATTTTTGGAATAACAGAGATCTAGTAGAATTGCTTTAGTGATGCAACTGCTCATATAAAGTAAGTAAAAATGATATGTAAAATGTGTAAACCTAATATGTAAGTATATTTAAAATTCTATTTTCTATGCATTTGGATTCTCATATTTTAACTATTAATATTTTTTTAAACTATGTTTGAATTATTTACCATTTCAAAAAGTAATTGCTACAGGTTAGTGATCAGCTACTTCTCCTAAAGTTACAAAAACAAGGAAATATTAAACTGTGAACAAAGTAAATTCTTAATGTGATAATAGATTCATAAAGAAAGTTCAAAAAGTCATTTAAACCTCCGAGAATGGTATTTATAACAGTAGAAAACTTTTCACCTAGGCATTCTGTGAAAACCATTCTTTGGTTTCTATCAACACCAAGAGCATTTTTGGCATAAATTGCATTAATAATTTCAATGTGTAAAAAGGTAATTCATTGGATGAAGGTAGTTCTGTGCTGTAGCAGTCTTCCTGGCTCAAATGAGAGTTTATGGTTTTGATGGTATCCTCGTCCACCGAAAATAACAGCAAGAATGCAGAGAGTTTGTTTTCTCACATTCCACAGACTTGTAGAATGCCCTGGATACTAGGCCACATAGTAATCTTATGCGTCTTTCTTGCAGTTGTTTTTTGCTGAGACATTACATTTCACATAGAATGCTCCCATAGTGATTCTGTATCAAGGTGAATAGGGCAATCAGCAAACAGCAGAAGCAATTAAATGTAGATCCTATTGTCTCATGGCAGAGCCGTTTAATAAATTATGATGCCCCTAGAAGCAGCTTCTTATCTCAATAGGTTTTTCATCTCAGTGAGAAAAATGGATTAAAAATAATTTATGAATAATCCAAATTGATTTTAAGTATTTTTTAAATGAGATCACCAAATCAAAAATCTATTTACTTCAGCAGTATTATTTGCAAACTTCTTTTCCCTCTTCCTTGTTAGATTATTTTATAATCCTTTAATACATAGGGCTCACACCTCATTTGGATCAAAAAAAAACTAACATGGCTGAGCGCAACTGCTTTCTATAATTGAACATAACTTTGATGATGGCTCTCAATTTCACTAGGCAGTGTAATTCAAGTATTTTCAACCAGATCTTGTGTGGAATATCTCTATAAAATAGTCTCAATATATTAATCTATTAAATAAAAAGTAAAGTATACAGTGCACTTATTATCCATGCATCGCAAATCTAATAATTCTATTATTTCTGCTGAAGATTTTATGTATGTATTGTATGCCCAGACAAAATGCATACTTTTCTGTAATTTTTGAATTCTAATGTTTTCTAATAAACTAAGTAACCTAAAGGAATATATTGAGGTTATTTTTTGCTATCAAGCTAAACTGCTAGTAACAGCTTGAATATCTTTTACTGACAGCCTAATTTTCTCTTACATTATTAATGAATTTTTTGGGTGAAATTTTGTATTACTTTAGTTCATTTGTGCATTTTCTGTTGTGACATAATACCTGAAATACAGTGACAATCATACTATGTTTTTTTCTATTTCATTCAATTATAGAAATAGTTTCTATTTTGAGTATCTGGCTTGATTATTTGGCAATATTACATTGTTTTAGCTTTTCCTCACTAGACAGAAAGGACAGATGTTTTAAAAGATGATTTTTATAAGGTGCTTGTTCAACAGCTTCCAGATAACATTTCAAGCATGTAATTTGAGTATTTAAATTGAATATTTAAGAATGTTTTCTTTTTTATTTCTTCAATAATATTTGGTACATTTGGTGCTTATTTGCATTACATTTAACTTTTCACTATTATTTACAGTACTTTTATGACTATATTGTCAGTTACTTTTATTTCCTATTAAATCCTTATGTCTTTTCTTCATAAGACAACATTAGTACCTCTGATACGTTTTTTCTGTATAGTTCTTTCTGCACATCTTGCTGTAAGCATTATAGAACACTGATAGCAATAATATACAGAATGGAAAACATCTCTGCTGTTGGAACCTAATGAAGAGTTTTCTCTCCTTAATTTTTTTTAAGAGTAATAGATTATTGAGAAAGCATTTTCTGAAAAATGGTGCACTTGCAAACATCTCACCTTACTTTCTTGGCGTGTTTTTTTCCCCCTACTCAATCAAGATGAAATATCTTCAGCAGAAGTTTCAGAATACTTACTGCGTGATTTTTTTTTCTCACATATCCTACTTCTGTGTACAGACTGTGACTATAAATATCAGAAAATTTCTAGTGAATTATATTCTCATTGGTGAGCTTTTAGTACCCAGTATGGCTTTTTAGCACTGTATGTGATTAATAGGTCAGTTCTGAGTTCTCAGAGTACTATTTCAGTGCCTCATAATCCAGCTCTGCTGTAGCTAATTTCATTGAGACGTCAGCAGCTATTATTCTCACCAACGTTACTGGTATCACTCTTAAGGACCCATGTGACTACTCTTCTCCTTTTTCTCTAGTCCTAATGATATCTTTCACTTTGCAACACATCAGACACCTGTTTTAATGTAATTTGACTTCACTGCTACTGTGTCATCATTAAGCCCTTTTATTTTGGCATTCACATCTTATTAAAAAAAGGATCATGGGCAGACTTCTGGACTAAGTTTTTGGTAAAAAAGGACCTGTGTTCTTCTCATCACAGTCAGGAAGGAACAAACAAAAACTCAAGCCAAACTAATGTTATATTATGGATTATATTAACTACAGAATAATCTTCTGGATCTGCTAACAGAATAAAAGGTGCATTACTACAAGGAATGTGAAGATAACTAAAATCTTCCATAGGATATGTCTTTTGCTTTCCAGTTGTCATGAATCTATTCTGACTGAATATTAAATAGTATTCTAATTTGAAGTGGCTAAAGATAATGGGTACAGTGGAAAGCCAAACACTCAGAGTAGATTTAGGGAAAGCTTGATTAGGCTATGAAAATAATTAGGTGGGATAGTGATGCTCTAGATATTCTTTAAAAGTAGAGAATGTGGGTAATTTTAAAATTGTGTCAATGTTAAGTAATTTACAGAAGCACTACAAAGTAGTTGCTGTCTCTGATAGATTTTTGTGGAGAAAAATGTTTTCCAAAGGTATATGAGAAATTGCCATGACTGTAGGAGCAAAACACCCTGCATACCTGATTTTATTTTTATTCTGTAAAATAATTTTGGCATTTTTAAATGCTCTTTCCTTTCCACTGGCAGCAATGAAAACTGTTGTCACAGTTCTCAAATGGCCTACTTAAGGATCTTTGAAAATTGTACAGTAATTAGTGAACTGAATTTTTTTAAGGCTTGATTCTGCAGAACCAAGACTTCATATTGATGTTTTATAATTATAAAAATATTAAACATCAGGTAGGATTATTGTTCCCCTATTCCTTCCCCCCTTTTTTTTTTCCTTTTTCACTAGCAATTGCTTACAGGGTAAAAATAAATTTTTAGGTTTATTTGACATTTTATTCTTTCCATTTAAATTGATATGTGTTACTAGTGAAGTAGCCAATCATTTCTTATCCTCAGCCTGACATAACTTGGTCTTTCCAACCACTCACACTGCTGAACACAGAAAAACATACTGAGACAGGTTGGGGAAAATAAAAAAGAACAGCTTCCGGTTTTAAATTACTCTGATGTGCAAGGTAGGGTTCTTTCACTTTTCCCTTTCAGTGCAATTTCCTTTGTATCTGAATCCTGATCTAATTAAATCAATATGTTTGAATGAAAAATCTTTGTTTAAAAGTGGGTATTTAAAACAATCCAGATCCCTATCCCACAACATGCAACCATATCCTTCCTTAATTAAACATTCAGGTGTTTTTTGTTTGGTTTTTTTTTTTTTAATTAAGCTAAAATGTTAAAAAATCACTTGTTGGTACAAGAGATCGATTTTTTAAACCAGTGAAATAATCAATTTCTAATTTTAGAATATATGGACATGAGTCAAAGAGAGCTGAGCTTGCTAACCATGTGTCAAAATCAAGGTATTATTGTGTATGTTCCCAGCTCCAGGTTGTGAATTTGAAAACTGTGTCTGGATAGCTTTTCATTTAATATGATAGTCCAGAATTATTTTAATTTTAGCTATGACCAAAATTAATAAGTTCATTGTTTGTATACTTTTCAATGTCAAACCAAATTCCTGAGGATAAACATTTTGCCTTTTAGGAATAAGAAACAAAAGATGTTGTGTCAAAGAGCGTTTTATTGTCTTAAACAGGACACCGAGTCCCATTAGGGTTTCTGCCTGGAAGTGGCCCCCTCCCTGTATACGAGAAATAGCATATTGACTGAGCTGCTGTGTTCTCAGGGTTTCCCTAAAGTCTTTAGCTGTTATGCTGTGGCAAGGAAAAAGCCAAATTACCCCACAGCCCAGTACTCAACTCAATGAACCGTGTGTGGTGGAAGACCTGAGGCTCACATTCAACAAAGCTGCAGTGTGCTTATAACTCATGATAATGTCCTCGTTAAAACGATAGCAGCTCTTGGAGGTCAAACTCTGTTCTGGGTTTTGGAATTCTAAGTAGTTTTGAAACTATGCTTTCACAAGATACTAACTAGACTAAAATTACCTGTTGTTAATAATACCCATTAAAAGTGTAGAGATGGTGTCAATAATAGTCTCTGATACCATTCTGAAACTACTGACTTCTTCCCTGTGAATCAGTGTTTCAGCAGGGTGCTTAAAGTACATTATTTTCTTCTTTTCAGAGCTGATTACTAATCTAATAGATTGAATATTAATATCTTTATTAATATTTTGGGTTTTTGTTGAGTCTGCCCTGTACCTGAGTTATAAAATTTAAATATTTAAATATGTTTATATATAAATTAGATATTGATCTCTTTTCATACAAAAATTATTCTTGACAAAATTTTATGTCCAATATTATTCAGTGGCTTAAGTGCTTTGGGAAGATCTTTTTCACAAGTCTTAGAGTCTTGCACCAATTAAAATATTTGAATTTTCACTAAATTTTATCTATTGAGATAATTTAAAAAGCTTTCATTTTATATTTCACCCAGAATTCTTTTTGAATGCATTTTTTATGTAAGATAGGAGTCAGTAGATAAGAGACCTTGGTATCCTCCAAGTTTATATTTAATTTAGGAGACATATTATTAGGCAATAAACCAAGGTTTCTTATGGATCAAAATGTAGCTTGAGAGAGTAATTAAATGAAAGTCTATAGATTATCAAGCTTGATGGTGGTCATTCTAAATGGATAACTGTACATTATGTATAAGTTTTTTTAAGACACAAAGATCTTTTGCTTAATTCTGATGCACCACTTTTTATTCTCTCTTTGAAATAAGAAACAGTTAAAAGAAAAATTGCATACAAATAAACTAAGTTGAAATACCTTACTTTTCTGTGGCACTTGTAGGAAGACTGAAATTGTTTTGGAAATGTAGGTAGAATTTACTGGCTGGAATTTTTCTTCCTGAAAAAATGGTATAGCTCTTTTTCTCAAGATGGCAGGAATGCTTCTGCCTCCAGCTCAACCAGAAGAGGTGATACATGATATTGTTAAACTAAGAAAGAACGACTAATGGTGTTTTGATTTTTATTGTGGTTTGCTTTGGTCAAACATGGATTTCTTGAAATTTTTAGAAATGCAGAAAAACCTTTAGGGAAAACAAGTGCTATGCCTTGTTTGTCACTTTAAGGTCTTCCTACCTAACACTTTATATGTAGTGGAAACACAGTCTTTCTAAACCATATTTTAATAACTACTGTAATCATAAGTGATGAGACTTGTTGGTCTTCAGACTTGTTCTTTCCATTGTGAAGTACCTTTCCATATAATGTCTTTTTTTCAACAGATACAGGCTAAGTTTATTAGCAATAAAAACACATTAATATAAAATTTGAGGGGAATGAGAAGCCCTATTAATCTCAGGACTGTCAATATACTTGCAACATACTAAAGGGCACAGTTTCATCTAGTGCAGTTTTCTCACTTCCTATTTATTGTCCCACTAAATTAGAACACAAGAGCTAAACAAGCTGTGATAGTTGAAAGGATTAAGAGAACACCATGAGAGAACACTTGAAATTTTCATTTTTCCGTGCTCCATTAACATCCTGTTTGTTTCTCAGTCATAAGGAGACTAAAGCCACATCTGGTTTTAAATTTATTTTACACTTAGAATCACAGAATCATTAAGGTCGATCTTCATTTCAATTCCTTCCTTTGGAGGAAATAGTGAAATGTCTGTAATGACAATCTAGAATCTTAATTTTTATTCTTTTTTTTTAATAGGAGGTTTTACTACAACTATATGCAATACGGCATTTGCAGATATGAAGTACTGGGCTTTAGCGGGTCGTTTACAGGAAGGAGTGTGTGTCAGAGGTTAATAGAGATCTTTCAATTACTGAAAAAACACAGCTTTGTTCAATTCTGTCTTAATCTTAGCATCCTGCATGGTATGTTAGATACCTAGTCTTGAATATGATGCTGTTGCCCAAGTCACATTACATCTAGATTTGGGAAGGACCACAAAAGGTTATATAGTCCATCAGACTGTCTTCTCTGACACTTCATGTGAGAAGATTATAAATAAATGTGAATTTTGAATATTCCCCAAATCTCCCTTGATAGCCCAGTGTTTTTCTCTGACTGTTAGGGTTAGAGCTAGAAAGATACAAGACAACTACTAACCTAAATGCCAAACGTATATTTTAGTTTCTATTTAAACTACAGGAATGTCACTTTCCACGCCCCTCCCCCTCCCCCCATCAATCTTGAAAATGATAGAATGCATACCTTTCTCTGCAGGAGTTAAAAGTTGCTTTTGTGTGTATTTGGGGATGGGATGAGGGGGGTGGGGAGGAAGGTAGGGGGCAGGAGTGGGGAAAAGGTTGAAAGTAGCATGCAACATCCTTTTCTCAGAAGTTTGAAAATAGTTTTCTCTTGTCATAAGAAATCTGTGATTTGGATCTGCAATTACAAGGGTCTTCTCTCACTTTTGTGTAATAGTGTCCCAGTTGTATAATGACCAGTACTCTAGAAAGAAATCAAGAATATAATATTTTAAATACATTTTTCTGTTTGTAAGGATAGCTTATTATTAAAAATATAGTTTGCATGAGAGAACTGAAATTTTTTTTATTTTTATTCCCTATTTATTTTATTTTTGTAACTTCTGGGATATTTCACTTTAATTGTAAATTTTTTATTTAATGCTGTGTTTCCAAAAGAATATAAAAGTTCATTTTGGAATGGTAATTAATAACATTCCTTTCTGTTTACCAAATTTACAGGGGGGGATAAATGGAATCACAGGAAGCAGTTTCACCTGTACTGTTTTTTAAAAAATGTATTACATGTTGCTGTTGGAGTTGATTGTAATGATTATAATTAAGATTGAGATTTTTGTTTTGATAGGTGACATTGTTGGAATTCATAGTGAGAAGTATCCTCTGCCTTGAAGAATTTAATCCAAATTAAGCGGTAGGGTTAGGGTAAAATTCGAAAGTGCACAAAAAGGACAAAATGTTTGTGGGGTCCTGAAGCTTAAGTTCTGCTTTTTAGTTCTGTAATTCATACTACATCATCTTGTCCAGATAAAATTGTTTTAGATCAATCTTATTGTATATGGTCAGTTATATTGTGCCACAGTACTTTAGGAATGGATGTAATGGGTGAAACCCCGGTACCTCTAGACTGGCATTCAGGCTGTAAGCAGATGTTCACAGGAGAAAGCACAATTTGATACTTCCCACAACTACTCTCCCAGCCTCCAATTATTTTCGGCTCAAGTATTTCCTCAACTTTTGTCCAGTGTCTTCTGGAAACTTAGTATTCCTTTTCATCTTCAACATCCTTTGGCAGGAAATCCCTCAAGTAACAACAACCTGTTGTATGGAGAACATCCTCCATTTTCACTTGGAATGTAGTTAGGTTATGTCAAATAACTTTTTTTTTTCTGAACTAGTTGCTCGATGAAATTTAAATTTATGAAACTAAGTCAGGGAATATTGGGTACTGTTAGATATTATCAGTCTCTCACTGAAGAAAATCTTGCCCACATTCTTGATTTTTTAAAAGAAGTTTGTTAATATGTAAAAAAACCCCCGTCTTTGAGGCTGATAGCAATTGTTTGTTAGCCTTTAACCTTGTTTTGCCCTCTTTCAAATAAGGTCATTACAAAAGCCTGAGAAAAGAATGTTTAAATATTTTGGGATGTTGTGCAATTCCTTGCCTTCTATTTATCTGTGTTCAGATAGAAAGACAGTACCTGATAGTGAAGATGAATATTAGTGGTTGGACTTTTTTCTTACTGTTTTAAATGTTCTTGCAGTAGAAATTTTAGTTTTACAGTTAATTTATTTTCTATCTTGTAATTTAGGCTATATAGAAAACACATTTCATTGAGTTTATTTCCCTTGGGAACCAGGGATAGACAGGAATAGAAATATAAGGCCAGAAATTATGTGCCCACTTTTGAAGACAATGTCATTATGAAAAATTATCCATCCTTACTTTATGTACCTCCATATAGTGGGGCATAATGCAGTTAGTCTGATTCAGAGTTAAAATATTTACATTTACAAAAGTATTTAAAAGTGTTTAAATACTTTTCCTGACTGTACCAAACCAACTGTGCCTTATAAATCTCAAGTGTTCAAAAAGTTTAATGATGGGGAATGTGGAAATCACCAGTTACATTCTCATGAGCTTGTTTTGCACATGCAAATTGAGTAGTCGCAAAGAGGCTTTTTAATAGACTCCCTGTTTCCTCTCATTGAAGTTTACAGAATGTACTAAGGCATGATTTCACATGCAGCTGTTTGAATAAATTTAGCATCATATATAAGTCACCTTCGCAGCAGAGAGCAAAACTGTGGTTTATGAGCTTGCATGAAAACAAACCTAATCTTGTTAAAAACAAGAAGGTTTGAAGGAAAAAAAGTTAGAAAATGTTAAAATTTTGGTAATTTGCGCCTTATGGTGAATGGAAAGTTGGCATTCCTCTGCGTGTGAGTTTCTTGTTCCAAATGCACAAAAGCACGATGTGGCTTCCACGGTACACCTTATCCCTTCACTGCCTTGGCAGTTGCCCAATATTTCTTGTTCAGCCGACAACCCAGCACTTCTTGTTCAAAATAAACAATTTAAAATCTGCACCAGATTTGAAAAGGTCTATTTCTTCACAACCTCTTCCCATTGTAGAAGCTACGTGCTTTACAAAAATTAAAAGCTGTGCTGTAACAGCACTGACAAAACATCATTAGATCTGTTCTACAGATAGGGATTTGGAATATGAAGTATTGTCTACTAATGTGGAATAAGTATTTTGCACTATTCCGAAACTAACTACCCAGCATTATTAGTACTTCAATAAATCAAAAACTAACACATATACTATTCAAATCAGCTTTTTTTGCAATTGGAAATACTCTTTCTACTAATCTGTCTTCAAAGTTCATAGCTAAGCACTGCCAAAATTAAGGGAGATCTCTACCTGTGGAGATCATTTTTGAAGAGTGGGTATGACTGAGATTACGTGCCCCATTTTCTCAGAGGAGCTCAGGAATCTCATTTTACAAAACTACAATGTCAATAATGATCAATCTCGGGATTTATACCCAATATAAAAATTTCTGACTGAATTATTAATTTTAGGCAAATCTATAAATAACTGAAATGTAACATCTTAAAAGATAAATCAGGAAATTCTAATGATCAATAGTGTTATCATTTTGTCAAAAGAACTTACTTTGAGTCATAAATGCAGATTAGTACCAGATTCTGTCCCTCTCATGTATAAATAATTTGCACAAGAAAGAGTATTTTATACACTTATATTTTCTTAAATGGAATTAAATAATGACCACCAGGTTAGTGCTTAAATACATCCCTGTCTCTTAAAGAAAACTGTTTTGCTTTTCCAAGGATTTATTTTCCTGGACCATTACCTGATAAATAGCAACTTGTTTCAGTAATGCTTAATGACGCAGGACCCATCTGGCATTATATCAGGATGTGCAGCTGGCTATTAATTACTGTAAACTCCTCCACAGCTCAAATGAAACCATCCACCAAAGATCTGATTGAACAGATTCGTTTTTCTTCTTTCTTCTAGTACTGAGCACAAAGAGAAAGTAAACAATTTATACTTAGTAAATAAGTTAGTCATGGATACTAAAGTTTCCAGCAGCATGAATGTTGTTTGTATTAATGGTTTCTATTCTTCACTTGCACTGATTTTTGTTCTTGAAACAATATAGTAGTTTCTCTTTTGAATTGTCCTTCCAGCTTTATGAAATGTAACTTTTTATCATTCTTTTTTTGCTTTAAGGGTTTGCAGTGTAACAATGCATACAGTTTTGCAAATTATCTTGAATTTTGTATCTTCATCCATTCCTGGTGGAGATAAGCACATGATCATGGTCATGGTCACATGTATCAGCACAGATAGAACCACTCAGCATTCAAGGCAAGCCCAAACAGCTCTGTCTGCATGTCATGTCTTCATCCGACTGATCAGGATGAAGGTCTGTTATTGGAACATTCACGTGTTGATGGCCCCTCCAGGAGCTGGACTAAGTCCCAGTAGTTTTGTGTCCAGCAGCTGGTCCCTGGTTTCCTCATTTGTGTCAATGTGCATGCATGCACATGGACACCCACACACACTTTGGATCTCTTCTTGACCAGGCTTTGAGACCCAAACCAATCCAACCATGTCAAGACTCTGCTGCCTTTTACTCAGACACTCACACGTGGGCCATAACCTGGATCCTCTGGTAGCTGCCTTTTCTGGGTGCCTGTCTTGCAGCACATGGCTCCCAAGCCACTCAGACTACTCACTGGCTAGCTTGTCTTGGTGCTGACTGGCAAATACTCAAGGACTTGGTGCAGTTGCTGACAGATCTATAAGCTGTTTGGCCACAGTTGCTTTGGCACAGAACAAATAGCCTCTTTCCCAGGATCAGAGTAAGATGTACAGTTTAGTAAGCAGACTGAGCAGACTGGGGATTTGGTACAGGGCATAGTCAGACAAGGGAACTAACCACCAACCAACTAACCCCTTATCCCTCTGTTTTACCATGCTTGCTCCTCTGCAAACCACCTTATCTTTCCCCCGCTTTTGCTTCATGCCCTATACATCTCAGGCTAAGTCTCATCAAGTCCAAAGTGCTCATCCCTGGTATCCCATAACATGTCCCATGCCCCATGACAGTAACCCTTCAGTCTGTAAGGTGCAGTGGGGAGCCTCTCCCATCAGTTCCACAGGGAGAGGCCAGGTTGGGACACCCTTTCTGTGACTGGGCTATTGGGGTTTCACTTCTCTCCATGTGACTCTGTGCTCCTCTGCGTGTGTGAATGTGTGTAGAAATTAATTAAATTAATTGTATGGTTCTACTGTTACTCTGAAAATGACATTTTGAGCAATTTCTCTACTGTTTTATATTCACTAAGTGATAAATCTTCTTTAAAAGCACATATTAAAAATGTAAATGAAAAAAATACATTTTTTAAAATGTACAGAAAAAAATATTTTGTAGGAAAGTACCGCAGAAGTGAATGAAATATGGTCCCATAACTGTAATGGGAGATTACTAATAAGAAAATGGGCCTACAAGGTATGTAATGGGAAGAGATCTAAAAAATAGTTCTTTGTGTTAAGATGTCACTAAATAGTTTCAGTAAGCATTTTATGAAAATGTATTGGATGTTTTACAAGCTGTTGTGGCTGTATTATTGCCCATCTCATAAAAAAAAAATGGGGTAAATGTCTTTCTGGCTTTGACAGCACCCCTGAACTGGCATTGACAGAGAGCTTGTCAAGGCAAATAGCCTCTGCAGTTCCACTCCAGACTTGTACATTTTGTAATAAATTTTTGTACACTTCTAGAGGTCAGACATCTAAGGAATGCTGGAGGCCAAATGTGGTCTGACTCCACCAATTATTTAGCTGTTTAAATGAGCTGTCCTGAATAAATAACTGAGCCTGGGCATTTGAAAAACGACTGCACAGTAGCTGAAGCTGAAGACTTGGCAGAAATACTTGTGCAGCGGGCTAGCATCACAGCCAGGTAATTGGTTCATAGCAGTATTTTTTCTGGTCTCACAGAGGAGGGAGGTCTTAGACTGTACATTTTACCAATTTGCCATGCCTTGATATTCTAATTTTTGGAAGAAAATGCACACTGTGAAAAGTCTATTGCTGATTCTAGCAAAATACTGATTTTAATGCATTACTTGACTAAAGTAAAATTTTTATCAACCTATTATAAGAGCAAAAATATTTGTTGTAAAAATTAGATTGGGTGTTCAGTTTCTGAGAGAAGCTGGGAAGAGCAATTTGGTGGTAAACAATATGTTTAATTTATGCTGCTTTGTTTTATGTGTTCCTTCTTTTTTTTTCTTTTTTTTTTTTCTTTTTTCTTTTTCCCCCAAGTGGTAAAACTTAAGCAGTGAAGAAGGTGAGGAGAGAGGAACTCTGATTAATTCTGTAGTGTGTATCAATGCCTTCATTTTGAATAAAGTAACTACAGGGACTCACTAAATGTAATCATCTGTATTTTAGCCTCGAGGATCAAAAATTAAAAATATTCCCAAATTTTGTCTATAATAGAATAATTTAAACCCCCAAAATCCTTGTCTTTGCTGTTGGGTTAGTGCTTGAGGCTCCTCAGTAATGCAGATGAGGCTTGTCATTCCAGAACAAAAACTGTAATATGTTCCAGCTGGTGAGTTGCACTGTGTGCCCTAGAATGATGAAGCTGCTTCCCTGGCTGGTGCCTGTGAGGAGCAAATTTGCTGTTTTAAAGGGTCACTATTCACATGCAGAGCCATCCTCAACATTCCACTGTCATGTGAGTGGATGCAGCCTCCCTTCTCTGTGTGTAGGAGAGGAGACATGCTGTTCAAGCAGACTGTGCTTCCCAAGCAGCTTGTTCCTTTCCTGCCAGCCAGGGGAACTCCCTTGCCTCCCTCGATCCCCACTGTGGTGGCCTGCTGCAGTGGGCAACTACAGACATGAAATTGCATTTTCAAATTTCTCTAGAGAAGCTGGGAACAGGCCGTGGAACTAAAAGCTGAGATTCTTGCAGTTATTTTCTTAGCTGATGTTTTAGAAAGAAATTCAAGGTCTTGTCAGACTGTTTAGTGATATGATGAGCAATGAAACTCCTACAAACTTTGCAGAAATATTGCAACTTTGTAGAAAAATGTGCTGATTAGTGCTACTCTCCATTTACATGAAGCTCAAAGCTAACAATAAATATGAATATTTGCACATCTATATCTGTTTATTAGAAAACTGGAACTACTGTTGATAAGGTACTTTCTGTTGAAATCCTTGTAGTTGTCTTAAGTACCATTCCTAAATAAAAATGTCTTTTTAAATTGGGAAGGGATAATTTTTAAGGTAAATTATATCTGAAATTGAGCACAAAGAAAGGGTTAGGTATTCAACAGTAAATGAAAGAGCTGCAAAGTAACATGAGGTAGGAGACAAGCTTGGTGAGTAGAAATAAAAAGACTGAATGGGAACACACTAATCTTCACTAAGGTAATTACCTTAACTGTACCTTTAGAACTTCAATATATCATATAAATTTTCTGGAGAAAATTGCATGCTTTTTCCCCCAAAAAATTCAGAAACAGTATTAAAGGTCATAAATCTTGTAAATTAGACCACATTGCATTAATTTTGCAATTCTGTCTCTAAGACAAGAAAGAAATGTAAGTAAAAATGCCCTCTTTGTGAAGTGACTTTAATAACAGGAAAGTACGTTTATGGAGAAAATCCTAAAATTCAGATATTGGAAGAGAAACAAGAAGTCTTTCAGTTTATAACAACAATTAATGATGAAATTTGCTTTAACAAAATGCTGTTTAAAATATATCAAATAATAGTGTTTTTTCATTAGTTAAGGAAGAAAATTCCTGAGAGCAATAATTTCTTATTTTATTATAATCTGAGTAGATTATTTGTTTTGAATGAAAGTCACCTTTACACTGGAACAGAGAATAGCTGATGTGGAGGCAATTACCTAATACCCCAAGAATGTGAAATTTTGAAATGACAGCTGCAAAATGTAGTAGAAAGCATCTACAGTCTGTTGCCTGAAAAGAACCCTTTTAGTTTCTCATAGAGTTTGTGTAGAAATGTTTGTTTCTTACTTGGGAACAGCTGACATTTCAAGTTAATCATGAAAAGAAATTTGAACTACATTGATGAAATAGAGGCTTTTTTAATAGAGTTTGTGAGCTGTGAACCTGAAGTTCAGTTCTGCTGTTCTCTGTCTTCTACTTTGTCTCAGAAGCTTGAAAATCTTTCAAATATATGTATGATGGAACCGTACATGACTGGTGACATTCTACAGGAAAATCCTTAGCAATTTCAAATTGAGATTTTAGAGTAATAAGTTATATCTTAAATTTTTTTATGAACATCTGCTGAGGGCAATGTCAACTTTCTCATTGATCTCCTAGAGCTGAGGATTTAAAAAATTGTTTGGGACGAAGTCTTTAGGGATACAAAGATTTGTTTAAATATTCAGCACTTTTAACTCATTAGTGTCTGCTTGGTTGGACCAGTGATTTTCTACACAGCTCCAGTATGTGTAATGTGGACATCATAATGGTTCTACAGAGCAAGTGTCATATTTTGTCATCGTCTGTTCAGCAGGAATACATTTTCATTCTTTTCGTCTGTCTGAGGAATAATATGCAGGCTGCAGAGCAAATGCCCTTTCTAGTTCTTTTTGTGCCTTTTATAATGTTAAGAATTTCATCACAATCCTGCATCCCAGTGCTCTGCATGAACACTGGCCAGCCTTTATACAGCAGGCAGGAACATTTCCTGAAGTAAATAATGCCAAGGAAAACCACATGCAGGATGTATGCTTGGGTTCTCTGCACCTTTTATAGTCCTAGACCCAGTATATTTGTGCCAGAGGGGTTTCCTCATATTGTTCTATTATGTTTCACAGACTTCTCTATTTTTAAATAATTTTGTATTTCTTTTTACATTAGCTGAAAAAGTATTTGGAATGAAACTGTTCTCTTTCTTTGTGTTTATATTTTACTAGCAAAATTGTGAATTTAGACTACCTTGTTATTGTTTTCTTCAGATTCTGCTATCTTAAAAAAATGCAGCATATTCATCTTAGTCATGCATATATAGTTTAGGAATCTAATGCAATCATAAAAAAATATAGACAATTTAATTTACATTTGAAACCATCTATTTGGGAGAGGTAAAAGAAAAAAAAAAGTACTTCTGATGTGGTTTACAAAATTACAAAGTGCATTTCAATTTGAATTTACCTGTTTGTTATGATACTTTCCAGCTCCATTACTTTTTAGACTATGCGTTTATCTCACAGCTTCACCAGAATTTGAGAATTTTTTAACAAGAATTGCAAAGGTAAAATGAGTATTTCAAATAATTTTGCATTTCATTATTTCTACATAAAAAGAAAAAATGTGCATATTCTTGTTTTCTGTGTATGGTTGAGTTTACATTCCTTCTCACTCTATACTACTCTTTATTTTCCATTTTGAATGTATAATCATGAATTTTGAAGTGGTATCCACATAGTAATTGTTAAGAGACTTGTCAGCCTGTTCTCTTCTGAAAATTTAGGCCAAATCTAAAATTATCCCCTAGTCACTTACTAAACAGTGCTAAAACATGATTTATATATCACAAAAATCTGCAACAAAAGGAGGAAAAGAAAGCGGCTAAAGGAAGACCCTTTTTGTATACAGACTGGTAACACACCAAAGATCTGTGACCTTTTTCTCAGAATAATTTATACTGGCCATAGTGCTATGCATTTAAGTGTCTAATGCCTATTGATTTTGATACAGGAAGTTATGTATCTAAACTGGAGGGGAGAATCAAATTCTCCAGTGCCTTGCTTGGCAGTCAGTATTTTAATTTTCCATGAGAACAATCTGAAAAGAGTCCAAAAAAAGGTATTAGTTTTCAGAAGCAGTCAAATGGAAATGAAAAATTAATTTGCCTATCTGCTTCTCTTTTTTTTTTCACCTCTATCCTATGACTGCTGAATGTAAACCAAGCTTATTTAAGTTCAATAAAGTAGCTTATCTGATCTGTTGATAAATATTGCACAGGTTCTTAGGTAAGCCTTTATGTCACTCTCAGTACCACAACCTACAGAAAATCTGAACTATTACATGACTTCTGGTATGTTATGCCTGCTCCCTACCATACTGACCATACTATGCCATTATCTTTGTTTTCTTGGTATTAATTTATCTGGAACTGCTAATGTCAATTCCTTTTCCTTGGAGTCTGAGGACTTGGATGTAGGGATTAAGTGTGTTGTTGCTGTTTTATTCAGCAGCTAACAGTGTGTATTAATACAGAAAAAAAAGGTGGCAATAACAGTGGGAGGCCCTTCAGATTACTGAATGTTGACCGGTGTCATTTTAAATTTGAAATGAACACATATATTTACTTTTCTGTAAATTCTGATAATCCACATAATTTACTCAATTTGTCACCCAATTTACACGTATTCTTTTAATATTTTAATATATTCATGCATTATTCTCAAATTAGCTTTCATATTGATTGCCCAAAAAATTAATTTTGAAAAGTGAATTTAATGGACGCTACTACTTCTATCACAATGAAAGAGATGAAGGTAACTGAAGAGTTCATCATTTAAGTTTGATGCAAGATCACATACATCCAGAGACTTTATGAAAATTTTAAGTAACCTAATTGATCTGTTGTGTATGGTATCCCATGAGCAGGAAATGTGTTTCAGGTTTTGGCTATCGTTATCTTTAAAATGGCATCTAGGCCAAATTACCCTGGCTCCAAATTGTGCAAGCTTCTTGTCTTAGATCAGAGAGCAAGGAGAATAATCAATCAGTGTATTTTTCACAGTGTTGTTCTCAGTGTCCAGTTATGTAGATCACTTGCCTGTTAATCCATCTGTCTTAAATATTTTTCATCCCTTTTCTACTTATAAAATCAACTCTTAGTCACTTAATGCTTTGCTTCAGAAAGTAATGGAAGTGTGATGCAATCCTAAAGGACTTAAATCAAGATGTGGTATTACTACTTGACAGAATTTTTCTGTATTTACTTTTGTACATGATATCTGTTTCTGTCAAATAATCTAACCCAGGCATCCCTTTTTAATTCCTGTGTATGTCACCTAAAGCACTACCTGAAGTTTTGCTAAACTCAAGACAGGTGAAACATACAGCTTTCAGTTTCAACCTGTATCTGATTGGCTATTTTGCCAGAGAAAGTCATAATGATCTGGCAAAATTTTAAGCTATTTGGCTGTTTATTATAATCTTACCCTTTAGAGTCTTGGTTAGTGATCTACTTTCTGTATTGGAGTTAAACTGGGTTATCTCCTTTTTCATATTGGCATTATCTGCCCTCTCCACTCTCTGAGTGAACTCTCACTGGAATTCTGCAGTTCATGGAAAAAAATCACTTACTTTAATATTATTTCAGATAGTGATGTGATGTGATAGATATAAACACGTTGGGATAGATTTCATTTGCTCCAGATGATTCTCTACCAAGTATTTCCACTATCATTATTTCGCCATTATTTTAAAATGGTTTTATACCTAACAATATGACAATACTTCTATTATATTTATACTAAATGGGAAAAGATAATATTCTGTTATTATTTTGACAAATGAAACAGCACTTTAGTTTTTCAACCTGCTTTGAAATAGTTGTTAAAACTGGGAAAATTATTTACAAGCTTCTACAAAAATTATGAGCTATATTTTTTGTCAGGTTTTCTTTTGGGTCATAATGATTTCAAAGTCTCAGTAATGACAAGCTGTAAGACTTTCATTGCCAGTGATGGAGAGATTTCATGTACGTATTTTATGTGTACCTGGGGTGCTGCAAGTTATGAACAACTTTTAGCCTATATAACATGGCCAATAATAAAATATTCCCTAAACTAGGATTTTCAGTTCATGATACTGTTTATTAGGAAAATAAGGAGATAGGTTCAGTAAATACTAGTTTTATATGTGTGTGTGATTGTGCCCTTTGGTTTGTGGATAACCATGTGAGCAGAATATTGTATAGTTAACTCTGCAGGTATTTATGTTCTCCTTTTGTAGGAAAGAGTAGGCAGTAAAAAATATTGGCTTCATTGGACTAGAGAATGTATTTAGAATTTTAAAGCCATGAAGACTTTTAAATTACTCAGATAGGAGTTCATACTTTTCACTGTACTGATGCAGATTTTTAAAATACTGCTAATAAGCTGTTAAACTTCTTGTGATACTAATATGTATCAAGACAGATCTATTTTAACATTATTCAACATAGCCAACAAATATTCTCAATATACCAAGAAAAATTAACCAAATTTGGTTTACACTCTGTGATACATGTTTACTCTGAACTGTGATGAACTGAAACAATTTCTCAACACTAATTACTGAACATTTAGCTGTTAGGATAAAGATCTTTTAGTTTTCTTCTGAACAGTTCTTCTATTGTAGGTTCAGTTCTGCAGAAAATAATAATAACCTTGTATTGTTAAAACAAGGTAGATAACTAATGAAACAATGTGGACCACATTTGGCCTTCATCTGAAAGTCATGCTGCTCTGTTAGAAGGCAGCAGTAGTGCATCTCAGGCGTTTTTTTACTAGGCTGCCAAGTGTCAGTTTCCTGCTGGAAATCTGCAACATCCTGCATCACATGAATCCTTACACTTCCCTCCAATCCCCTGTGCCTGGTGCAGCAGGCTCCAGCAGACAGTAGCATCTGGCAGGCTCAGGTATGCAGCAGCAGTGATCTGAAAGGGCAGCTAGCCTCAGATTACATGCAATTACCTTTCTGTCACATTCAATCCTTTTATTAGAAGTACTCTCTTTGATTCTGGCCTAAGTATATGAAAATATTTCAAGTTTCTTCATTGGAACTGAAGAAAATGGGAAAATATTTGCATGGCCAGACATGGTAAAATATTGTTACTTTTCAACACAATAATTATTAGAAGATTGGAACAAATTGTGAGGAGAAAATCCGGGAAACCTTGAACCAGCTCATATTGATCAGGCTTGTAGAATCATATTCTAAAGTGATGTCTGAACTTACCTTGAATCAAAAAAAATATACCTGCACATCCTCTTACTGCTGTGTAATGCACCATTTAACAAAGCCACTGCATTCATTAGATGTCTAGTTCAAAAGTGTAAAAAACTGTTTGGATGTGGAAAAATTAAAAAAAAAAGATTTGTGCTAGCCTAAGTATAGCAATTCTGCAGAATCTGTAATGACAGGGCTGAAAGATTATACAATTACTCAGTTCCTTACTCTCAACTTAGACTTGTAGCAATTATCTGCCCATTTTATTTCCTTTTGATGGATTGCCTAATGAATTAAAATGTTTTTCATCTTAATGCCTACTTATTTTTATTTAAGACCCCAAACCACTGGTGCAATCCAACTAAGTGGGGTATTGCTGATGAAAAATAGCCTAAAACTTGAAACCAAAACAAATTAAGTCAAAATTTTATTTCAAGTATACTATGAAGCCTATTAAAAGGGCATAAATTTCTTCAGCAACTGATGGTATACTTTGGGTTACTAATTTATTTTCCTTTTTAGGTTTACCTTTGATGTTCTAAAAAGGTGTAAATGCAATCTTTAAAGTGGCAATTTCTCTCTCGCATGTGCACTCTCTGTCACACAACTATATATCATAGCAGTTTTTTATGTTGTTTTATTTATCTTGGTTTTTCAGAATTTTTTCACCTGTATGGGAGGGAGAGAATAGAATTCATCCGGTCATCTGATATCTTTAACTCCAAGGCTCTGCAAGCCCTAACACCTTTCATTACCAGATTTTAATTTCAGAATATTGTGATCTCCAGCACAGAAAGAAATTAGCTCTGTGTGACTGTTTGTGTTCTTTTTCCAGTGTGAAAAACTTGACATGGGTAGTTGTTTCATTAGTTTTAGTTATTTTTTATTATTTAAATAGCTGAAAAATAAAACAAATTAGCTAATAAAATTTCTAGTACTTATTCCCTTGTCTAGCTGACCAGTTAGTTTCTGTGGTTTTCCCCTTTAAATTGTTGGGCTTTTAATAGAAAAGCAGTCTCATATATTTTTAGACAGTCTTAAGCATAGAAACTCACAGGGATCTGTAGAAATTACTGGAATATAAATTATAATTTAGAAAATTGATGACAAACATGACGCCAGTGGGGTTTTTTCAGTCTTTTTGCTGTATGCGATAGATCCATTATTTTTGTTTTGTTTCATTTTTACTGCTTGAAGCCAAATTTACTTGTCTATTCCTATTAATGAATTTACAGTTCTTGAAAATGTTATAGGGTGGTGAAAAGGAAGATGAGAGGACACTAAGGAAATTCAGTCTCTAATCACAATTCTGTGTCAGAGTTAAGGAGAGAACTGTGTCCTTTTAATCTCATTCTCTAAGTGCTTTGCAGGTCTGCACAGGCAGCATCTACTTTTTGTGCATTTTATCAACAGCTTTTTAGTATGATTTTTCATGAAGGAAATAAATGTGTTATGTAAATTAGGCCCAGGGTTTGTGTTGTGTCTCTTTCAAGCTCTGTAAACTCTATTTTAAACGTGGTAGCTTATCTCTCAGTGGCAGAACTGCTCTTAGCAGTTCAATAGAGCTGTAGTTTCCCAAACTGAGTAAGAGAATACAAGTAAGACCTGGCATGATACCTGACATCCTGGCTTAGTCACTGGAGAAATCTTCAGTGATGAAACTAAAGCTGTTAAGCCTCAACTGCAAAGTCATAATATTTGTACAGAAGTCCTGTACAGTCTCAAGTTGGAAAAACTGTCAGCACTAGAATTATGGGACCACTCACTGCCTCTGGTTCACTTTAAATGAAATTTTCAGAGTTATTAGGAAAGTACAGTAGCTGTAATCTGCATCTTACTCAGTCCTAGAGAAACAAGAGCAAAGGCTGTAGTTTATATACAAATACAATAAAATTATAAAAGATATTCAGTATTTTATTTGGTCTGTGTTTTTCCCTGCTGAGATATTAATATTGAGTCTAGTGCTGTAGTGGATTTCAAAAGAAGCCAAATATTTTTAGAATTAAGATTTTAGCATTAGCATTTTACTGCCAGGAGAGGTATAGCTAGATAAGCCTCCAAATGCCAGCTGATTTACTGCAGAGTCCATGTGAGGAGTCCCCTCACCTGCATGCACAAAACAGTTCACTGAGTACTCTTTATAGCCGAAAAAATTAGTGGTCATTTCCCTGTTTCCATAGCTATTGAGGCTAGGAAATGCCATTTTCAGGATAAGAAAGTTTAATAAATAGATTCTTTGTGTCATTGCCCTCTTGCATGTGTTCACAATGTCTCCTATTCATAATTGTTGTTGCTGTTCATGGAATTATCTTGAGATGTTCATAAATTTTGTACATTTTACTTACTTCCTTGAAATGTGTAAGTGATTACCTAGTTAACGTGGGAAACAACTGGTAATTGAATTTCATTGTGTCAGATTTTCTTTTGCTTTGACTCATAAATCAAAAAGCCTTTTGGTTGCTATAGTTTTTTGAATTTCTTTATTTATCATGTCCCATTTGGGGTATTTTTCTCTCTGTAATAGAATTGTGTGCAGTATACATTATTTAAAAAAAAAAAAACAGAAGAAAAAGAAACCAATACTGATGCAAATGAATTTTCAGTGACTATGTGTTAACTTCAAAAGGTACCATGATAATATTTTTTTCTTTTCTTATCTTTGCCTTTTTTAAAAGTATCTATACAGTATTTAATATTTAACTTTTTTTCTTAGGACACTGTGATGCATACAGTTTCTTAATAGCCCTACATTGTTTCTAGCTCTGAGAGATGCTGATATTGCAGTGAAACAGAAACCTGTGGCCATGATCTTCTGAAAATTTTCCACTCTCACTTAGGATTTGCATAAAATATTTGGTTTCAGCAGACAGATTCTGAGAACTTTATCACATTCCAGATTTATCTATGTAATTGTTTAAACAGCTAAATATGCAGATTTTTAGATTTTTATTATCTGGCCTCAAGGCTAAGTTAATGAGTAAGACAATAATTATGATATTAAAAAACCCAAACAAAACCCACCAGTTAAAAACAGTGGGTTTTAAAGAATCTAGAAGAGTCCTGAAAAGATATGTTCAAATTATTAGTAAAAAAGGCAAAATCAACAAGAAGACACCAAAAAAATCTAGTGCAGCTTACTGAGATATATATGTGGGGAAAGTGAAGATATTTGTTCTTCACATAGTTTTTTGTTGCTGTTATAAGAATTCGTTGATAAATTCAGAGCTTGCTTTGCTGAAACTCTTCTTTTAGAGGATCTGTCAAAATGCTTTTCATGTTTGTCACTGACTTTCCTTTCACCTCCTCCCCACCTCAGGACATAGTTCTAAGTAAGAGTTATCTGATCATCTCATGCTATATTCTAAAAAATTCTAATCCCTAAGATAATGCCTTGTATTTGGGATCTTGTTTTGAGCTACCCTCGGTGAATTATTTTCTTTTTCTCCCTCACATAAGTTTAGAAAATGCCTTCTGGCTTTTGTTTCAGCACCAAATTCCTCTCTCCTGCACGCCTTCCCCTGACACGTCTGAGCAAGGCTGGATCGCACAGCCTGTCTTGGAGCTCCCCCTGCTGTAGGATGCTTCTAAGAGTTGTTCTGCTTGGTTACCTACTAACACTGCCTTGTAAAAAAGCCTTTTCTTTGAAATTTTGCCTCTCTTTTACATATGTGAAAGCCGAGTCAGATCAAGCAGTTTGTCCTAGCCACCTGATGAATAAATGTTAGGAATGGTTGTTTAAAAGATAAAGGCGGAACTTGCAGTCAATGCGAGATTTCAATGAAGATTTCAATAAGTTGTTTTACAAGGCTGAATTCATTAGGATTCTGAAGTCTTTACTTTTTACGATATGTTAGTGTTGTGTGCTTATAACTGAAAAACAAGTGTTAAAATATCAGGTACAGTACTGACACAATTTCTCCTTGCAAGCCTGAGTCACTTCATAGTAACATGGGTCCCTATTAGTCTTGTCATGATGCCTAGTCCGGTCTACTTTAAACGGTGAAAGGAGAATTTCTCTGTGAGAAACAAATTCTGAGGCATCTAGCTACCCTTGTTACCTAACTTAAGCATCTGGTAATAGACATGGTCTGTGAGAAAGAGAAAAATATATTGTTTCTGAAGATCAAGATGTAAGACAATTCCAATTACTTTCTGTTTCAAAATCATGCTGATTTATATGCTAAATATTTGCCTCTTTTCTTTCCCTGTTAATATCTTTTCTGAAAATATTGGTGTTTCAGTTGATGCTATGCATATTTCCATAATGTATTTGTGAGAGGCAATCAAGAAGCAAAGAAATGTAATTTCATACTCCTCTTTCAGCAGCCTTTCCAGGAAGAATATTGATGGAAAAATCAATTCTTTATTTGGCTGGTGGATATTTTCTGTTGTTGTTAGAATAATAGATGTTGCTAAATGCCCTGATGAGCACTCTTCCCTACAGGGTTTGCCAGAATTACTAGACTTCCTGATTTGTAAAAAAGGTATCTTTACAGTCTTTTTAACCCACCAGACTGGGAATTCAGGAACTGTCCCAAGATAATCCACCACCCCCCCCCACACCCCACCACCAATAACAACAACACAAAAAAACCCCAAAACAAAACCCCAAAAACCAACACCAACAACAACAACTATGCTGAAAAGTTTTATCTCAGAGGAGAAGAAGTATTTGCTAGGCTATATCCTTGCTAATGCGTGGAGTTGAAAGGCTGTAACCATGATCCTGACTGGTTTTCAGAAATAATTTTGCAACTATGAGTCCTGCAGGTTTCTTATCTGATGCAACAGAGCAAAGATTTATACTCTTATAAAGGAGGAAGAAGGATTCAATACGAAATAAAACGGTTAAACTGTAATTTGTGAAATAATAGTTTATCCTTTATAAAGTATTGTTTGAGGATTCCCTGAATTTTCCTAAAATTTCACAGTTATGTAATGTGAGACACCAGTGCTCTGAACTCAAGAAATATGTCGAGATAAGCAGAAGGTGTTGACTACTTTTGATCCTAATAAGTATTAACAAAGAGATAGCTTACGCAAAAATACTTAAATTTTGAAATGCCACGAGAACTCTCACCCATCTATATTACTAATTTTTTATTCAAGCTGAAACCTTTTGAAAATATTTATTTCAAACAATTGTACATAGACAGAATTTTAGTATAAAGTATATAAGCTACAAACTTAGAAACACTTTAGAAACCTCATAAAGTGAAAGGATGCAAAGAGGACAGGATATCCAAGAGAATTAAGACTGTTTTTACAAGATTGTTAGGTGAATCATCTTAGCAATCTACTTTATATAGTGTGAGATGAAAGCTGTCAGCCTATAAATATTTAAGGAAATAAATGGATTTAATTAATAGTTTTGTTCTTTCATTAGTATAGCAGGCAGAACAGAAATCAACTTGTGAAAAAAACCAAAAATTAGAAAATTATGAAAAATAATATGAACTGGTAAAATGAGAGAGTTTAACTAATTTTACTTCCCCAGCAGAGAATTGAGAGGTAGTCCAGTGGCAGCACAGACATAGGGAAAAGAGCACAATAGTTTAATAAGGGAAGATATATATTTATGTATAACAAAAAAAAATTTAGAATTCTATGACTGATAGATGAAGCTATAAAATTAACTTTAGAAACAATATATACATTTTAAATAGAATAGATTAATTTAATTTACCAGCATTTGCAGAGATTCTTCAGTAGCATGTGTTAGAAATATGTTCTGTTCCAAACAGGATCAATTTAGTAAAATTTAACAATCTTCCCTATTCAGTGAGTTGGATAGGTGATCACAGAAGTCAATTTTAGCTTCTCGATTTCTAATGCAAATTGTATTGCTTAAAGTTCAGCCTGTATGTCAGTATCACTGTCTTTCTTTCCATGGTACCCATGAATAATGCCAAGGCAACTATGAGATCTCGTGCAATAGTTGTCTAAAGTTAAAAAAACTTTCATTCAGACATTACTCTGACTGCATTCACTATGAAGAGCAAAAACTGTTGTCAAGGCAAGGTAGAAAAACACAACTCATCATGATATATATGAAATATACATTAAATAGTTTAAGTGCTGGTTTCCTTGTGTATTACTAGTCCCCAATACATTAACCTATTTTGGAAAATAAAACCACAAGAAAAAGATTTTCTAGGAGCACAGTCCTGTTGATAAACCTAAAAAAAGGAAGTCTTGAAAGATTTGATGACCTGAACACATTCATGAAGTTGCTATTACACTAGTAAGATACACTTTCTTCAGTAACTACATGTATTTAGTTTTGTGCTAAGGAAATGGCTACTTTTCCCACCACTTCCCAAAAACCCTCCAAATTAACAAAATGTTAGAATGCCCCGGAATCATGCCTGAGGCCCTTTGAGTCACACTGAGAGTTAGGACCCTCTCTGCAAGTCCCTCTAAGCTGTAGCAATCCAGCAGCTGAAGGGTGACAGTTACAAAATGTGTCAGAGTTAGAGAACAGCAGTGACATGAACATATTCCATAAAAGAACAACAGGGTTCCTTAATGCAGCACATCTTGAAGTATTGAGATTTTTTGAGATACTGCATTAGAAATGAAGCATAGTTTTACATTATAAGAACAAATTCTGTTGTCATAAAAGACTAAATCATCTATTGATGTGTTTTCAGTGGGAGTTTTGTTCACCTAGAAGCAGATAATTTAGCTCAATGTCATAGTTCACAGTATACTCAGATTTATTCTTATTCTTTTCAACTTCTCAACATCACCTCCCGGTAGGACTGGAATATGTGAGAAAGAAAAAGAAAAGATAGCTTTGTTACTTGGATCTGATTTTATTATTTCCTGCTGTGGCAATCTATGGTTTGTGATGAAAGGCTGTTAACATTGTTAACTTTAAGGAGAAAAAATAAGTCTTCCTTTAATTGAAGAGGAAAAGTAGCAAGTAAATAAAATTACTTCTTGGGCATGTTTATTTGCTCATTAGCAGGTTATTTTCATCTTCTATGACTGAGAAAAATATAGCCAGAAAAGACAAAAATGCTTTTTATAGAATTAAAAGCTAGTGGTTTTGCAACTGTATGAAAATAATACTTCTAAACATATATATTTCCACTTATAGAATAAATTAGATACATAACTGATAAAAGTATTTAATAAAATACTCTAGTGTTTTACTTGCTCATTTTACAGACGTGTTGATTTTGTTGTGTTAGGCAAGCTAAAATATGGGCTCAAAATGCTTTGTGATTATGCTGTTCTTTAAAGCATTAATATTGCTTTTCATTTGAAGGTACTTACAGAAATAATAGTTCTTTGGCCTTTTATTAAGATTCTAAGAATTAACTTAAGCTTATAGTTTGCTTATTTCTCTTATTAATAGAATAAATTAATTTTGTTGCAAAGTAAGAGAGATTAAAATCCCTTATTATGTTTATTTTAAATAATGGAAGGATCTACAAAAACGGAAGAGTAAATACACTTTAAATATACTATAGTGTATTTAACTCATCTAGGTATTTTAGAATGAAGTAATATAAACCCAAAACACAATCAACATGCACAATATTCAGGTCATGTGAAAATATTTCAAAATGTGCAGGAAGTATGCAAATCATTCACTATCAGGTTTAAGAGTCGACTTAAATACAGAAAGTCATGTGGAATGGGACTCACTTTGTAGAATACTATTGGCCTTCTGAGCGCACCAATAGATTTATTGCTGCAGTCACTGGGGGAGATCACACAGTATGCCAGGTGATCCAGCGGGGAAAATACGGTTAAGAAGCTCATCTCCATTAAATTCTGCTTGAGAAATTAATTTTGTTCCAGATTTCTGGAAGAAATCTTACATTAACTTGCCACTACAAACTTCTTCCAAACTTGTAATTATCGGAATAAATAATACTCTTTTAAAAGCATAAAGTATAAGTCCCGTGACTCTGTTGCAGCAGAGGACTAGTGTAGCATCCTTCATAACTGCAGCATTTTCTTATTTGAGACGCTGTCCTTTGTTACTGTAGGTATCCTCACCTGCAGGAGTACCTGAGCACAATATGTGACACATCAATAAAGGAGGTCTGTTTTCTCCTAAGCTATTAATAATAGGTGCAGTGCTTTTGTTCATTTTTAAACTGGGAAAATGAAATGGTTTGGCAGGAGAGTTTTGGAACACCTTTCCTCATAGTAAAAGACTGTTGTCTTCCATCTCCCTGATCAGCAGTGGTGAGCAGCAGAATGCTGTTCTGGATTGCACATTCACCCATTGAAGTAAAATTGGTTGTGAGATTTCACATGTAGTAAGGGCTGTGAGGGACAGGACTGGACCAGTTCCTGGAGAGGGAGCAAGCCTGGGAAGAGCAGGCCTGGGAAGAGCTGCTTGGTGCACCCACAGGCCTGGCAGCATCTGTGTCTGCTATATCCTAATGGCATTGAAAAGTTTGAAAACAACATTTACTGTCTGGTTGCAATTCCTTCTCTATCTGCTGGAGCCAGAAATGGATGCAGTAATTGTTGCAGTCAGGAATAGTTAAGCTATATTTTCTCTAGGGGCTAAGTAATGATATCCATTTCTGGGTCTTTTCTGCATTTGTTTTTTATTCTGTGGCTTTGTGTTAATGACTAAATGGAACCTGGGCTCCTCTTTTCTTCTGTTTTTGTTTTTAACAATATTTGAGAACTGTTTTTGTTTCCTAAAAAAAATGTTGTGAGATAATGGTGTGCAGGTGTATTCCTCTGGCTCTAGGAAAATGGAGTTAAACATCTGCAGGTCAAGTTGCTTCACCTCTTGTTCAGGTGCTCAGAAAAATAGGAGTGGGCTATTGACAAAACCGGAGCTTGTAGGAAACTCATCATGATAAGAATGCAGAATTTACTTTGATCTAATTTTACAGTTTAACCTTGGACTTAGATTTTTTGTTGTTGCAAGTAATTAACTACTAAATCTTGATGTAAAGGTAAGAAAAATCTTTCTACTTGTGGTTGCATCTGATTGTAATCAATCTAAGTGAGTTGTTCCACTGCACTGCAGGTAGTTATGATAAAGAACTTTTTTCTTCAGAGCATCCTCTTCAGCTCATCATCAGAGTATCTTTATTTCTGTGTGTATGCCTGAGCGGGATCAGCAGTCTGCATTCTATAGCTCATTTGTACCACCTATAAATATTCTATTATCTATAGGATATATTTATGTTTATGGCAAAGTAAAATTTTAATGGAAAGGCAAACTTTTTAATTTGCAGTAATTTTGCTGTCAGGACTTCAAAATTTTTGATATTACTGGAATGCTGTTCTCCTTTATGCAACTATTTGAAGGTGTTATTTTTTCATATGTTAGCAGTCATGGAGGCCTTTTTCTATTTGCCCTTAATGCTGAAGCACATGAATAAGGAGAGGGGGAGCAAAGAGAAGAGAATGCAAGATAAGGGTGTTGTTTCCTTGGCAACAGGCACTCTGCTGCTCAGGGCACAGGTGGCATCTGTCTTAAAGACTGTTTAACAAAACATGCAGGAAAATATGAAACAAAATGTAGAATTTATATTGCAAGACAGGATTTTCTCAATCAGCCCCAAACTACTACAAGCATTTCCAAAAGAGTCTCAACTGATTTGGTTGTGGATTTGAATAAAATTTACTAGTAAATAAACATTTATGTTTATTATTAAAAAAAAATAAAGCCAGGGAAAATATCCTAGGAATGAGTGAATTCTAGTAATCAGTGGTCCTGATATTCCAAAGTTATAATGGTCAGCTTTAGGTTGGAAATAATTTTGGAGAGATGGGACCCTCACAGATGTGAGAAGCTAGCTAAGCAAATTACAGCTTTTGAGGCAACCAGGCATCACTGGCACTGGAAATGCTGAAAGCAATTTGGAAGTTATCATCTATGGGTGTTCTTCTGGTAACGAGCACATTACAATTTTAATTTTATGCAATGCGAAAGTAACCTGGAAGTCAGTATGAAAAGAAGAATGTATAATATACTTATGTAATTTTGAATCTATATTCTGTTCTGAATTTTCACAATTCTGATTCACAAAACTCTGTTAAAACTCTGTTCTGACTTTGCTATTCTCCTATTAGACATAAATTCAGGGGAATGAAATTTATGTTCATCAGCCTCTGGCAAAATAAGTTGAACAACGCCCTTTTCCCTGAAACATTATTTTTAGATTAGACAAAATTGTCTTCAATTAGTTATTTGGATTCAATAGTTCTAAAATGAAGTTTGAATTGTTCATATGTAAATTCCATATATCTGGAATTGTAGCAATTATGTCAGAAAAATACATGGCAAATGTGGTAGATATCAGTAGCTTGTGTGTACTGCAAAAATAGCTAATGCCAATGAAAAGAAAATAAATGTCAATTTCACAGAAAATAAAATAAATTTCCATTTCTTAGAACATTTTATTCTCTTATCAAGTATTTTCGAAGACAGCCTGCTTGGTTTTGCAGGTTGGAAACACTATATTTTTCCAAGAGTTTAGAAAAGCAGAGAGGAGTAAATAATATTTGGTTAATTGGTGAGAACTTGGAAAGAAAAGATAGCACTGGAAGAGGGATGATTCAAGCTAGATATAAAAAAGAAATTTTGGGGGAGTGAAACAATGTAATAGGTTGCCCAGAAGGATGGTGGATGTCCCTTTCTTGGAAACATGTAAGATGAAGCTGGGCAGGCCTCTGAGTTGCCTGATCTAGTTGAAGATGTCCCTGCTCATAGCTGAGGGACTTGCACTAGATGATGTTTAAGGGTCCTTTCCAACCCAAACCATTTTACTCACTATTCTGTGAATCTGTGATAGAAGTGTATTTGTGGTCCAGCCAAAATATGTAGGCCCAATTGCAGCATCATGGCTCTTACCAACAAACACTAAAATTTTCAAGATTAAACTTGGGGTTTTGTTTCTTTCCACTTGCTCTACTGGATGCAGGCAAGAGCTAAATCAAATTTATTGGTGTACAAATAATAAGAACAGTAGCAGGAGCACAGCAGCTCTGTGTTTCATTGGATGTTTGGCAGTTGTTTTTAAGAATTGATTTAAGAATTGATTGAGAAATAGATTGATTTGTTATTTGTAACAAGTAATCCATACAAATTTTGTGGAAACTCCAATGAGAGTGAAGAAATACTAAAATTTTGACTTTCCAACAACTTGACACATTTGTTTCTTAAAAGCAGCACAGGGTTTGCCCTGTTTTAAGTAAGGATCTCCAGAGTTTGTTTCATTCCAACTATTCTGAGTTCAATGTACATGTACTAAAAGAAGACATAGTATATAAAGGATTAAATAAACATATTCAATACAGGTGATTTATAGCTCACGAATTTTTCTTGAGAAGTTTAGGCTGGAGAAAATGTGTGATCTGTTGCATTTTTAACACACATTTTAGACTTAATTAACATATGTGAGTATTTAAGGTAGATGTGCAGAAAGGTTAAAACATTTATTAAAATGTAGGGAAGAATATTTCAGGTTGTAAATTCTAAATGTATTTGTCTTATGGATGCTTTAATGTCAAGAGACATGAGACATTGCAGGTGGGTTGGTTTTGGTGCCCTGATTGTTGACACTTGGTAGATAAGAACTCTGTATGACTTTTAATAAAAGGTTTTATTTTAAAGTCCAGAATTACCATTGTTACATAATGAAGTGCCAGGTATTAGAAACATACTTTTCTCAGCTCCTACATACAAATTATGGGACAAGAAAGTGAACCAATTTGCCCCAGATTGTGCAAGCTCACTGGGTACAAAAAAGAAGCAGATTTCCTGGCTTACTGTTGGGGACTTCACATTTCAGGAGAGCAAATATGCATGAAATTGCTTTCAAAAAAATATTTCAAATGAAGTATGGGGGAATCAGAAAATGTCAATATAAAGATAGTTTCTTCAGTTCACCCTCTTTTAGTGTGGGTGGTGTTTTGAAATCTTTAATTACATGGACATGTGCTTTACATGATACCCTCTTGTTGAAAGAGGGAAGAAATGTTTTTGTTTTTTCTTTTACTGAAAATCTATGGTGTCCAATTCTGACCTGTGGCAAGTTTTATCCCTCATGATGGTGTAATACAGTGAAATATTCTGTTAAAACCAGGGAAGATGCATTATTGCATTCAGTATTTACATTAAAAGATTTCTGCATGACATAAGAACTATCTAAATATACCTGTAAATAATATCTATTGATAATTTTACAATAACTATGGTAAAATACTTTTTTTCTTTGGTCTAAGGAATTTTTTTTATTTTTATCCCATTTTAAGAAAATTACTAAGTGTCTCATATTAGTTTGAATTGTTTACATATTGCACCTGAAAACTAAGAAGAAAGTATAGTGAAAATGAGTTTAGTGTGGACCAGGGAGTGTAACTTTGATATCTTTTGCTACCCAGAAGCCAGTTTACAGATTTTTTTTACTGCACTAACTGATCACCTTGTGGATGCCGAGCAATGCATGTTGAATTCAGTATTTTTAGGTATAAATTTGCATCTCTTTATAATAAATGTGTGTTGTATACAGTTGTAACATTCATCAATTATTATCTCAATCTAAAGATCAGAAATTGACTATTATCTTATGTATCTATGACTATTATCTTATATAACTAACCAATGTGTTTACAAGACATTCATTATGGGAAAATTTAATATTCTTAGTAAATAAGAAGTTAAATTAACTGTATGTTACTAGTAAATAACACTATTCTGAGATATCCAAAGTGACAGAGGTGAATATCACTTTGAATTAATTAGACACAGGTACAAGAGTGAAGGGGGTTTTTTGCCAATATTGTTACATTACTGACTTCTGCTCTGAGTAACTTAATAACATTTAAGGCTATATGAGTTTCATATTCTGTGCATCTGTAATTAAGATGTTAAATAATTCAAAGCAGATGAAAACAAAACCCAAATGATTTGGTAAACTCTGGAATTAAGGAATAATTTCTGCTTGTGTTTTTTTAAAGTTGCTCAGAAAAAAAAATGCAGTGATGCTGTGAAGACTATAAGAAGAATTTGTGGTGCTTCATTTATATTCACAATTATCCTAAAGAATGCTCATCAGTTTTTATGTGAATGATTCTTCATAATACAGTACCCTACAAAGTGCAAATATTTCTGGAGTTTCTAACACTCTGAAATCAGGGTGCATATAAATGAGAATTAGAATCATAGAATCATGGAATGGTTTGGGTTGGAAGGAACCTTAAATCTCCTCTAGTTCCAATCCCTATACTGAGGGTAGGGGTGTCACCCACTAGATCAGGTTGTTCAGGGCCCCATCTAACCTGACCTTGAACTTCGAGGGGTAGGGCATTCTCAGCATCTCTGGACAGCCTGCTCCAGTGTTTCAACAATCTCTGAGTAAAGAATTTTCTGCTAACATCTAATCTAAACCTGCCTGCTTTCAATTTAAACCCATTATCCCTTGTCCTGTCACTGTCTGACTATAGATATAAGATAGTGGATAGTGGAGGAGTTGATTAGCCACAGGTAGGAATATTTACTGCAGAGCAAGTGTGTTTAGCCATGTGTTATGGCCTAAATTTTTGAAGTATTTGTCTGTGTAACTTTTGCTAAACAGAGAGCTGTTTTCCCCTGTATTGTAAGGAAACTTTAGATTACTAGTTCTTAGATTTGATCTGGTGTGCTAGGTACCATGGATCACAGACTTGTTGGTTCAGCTAGGTCTTGTGGGAGCAGTTGTTCTGTAAGTGTCTTCTATTTCTTAAGTGTTTCCAGCATTGCATTCACCTTCTTGCCCCGTCTTAACATATTTCTGGGAAGTGCTCTCTCACTGGATATGGGCAATACAACAGCAGTTTCTCATGTAAAACGTCCTTATCCTGCCTCTGTAAATATTATTGAGAAAAAGATACAGGCATTATCAAAATAACTAATAATTGGAAAATGTGATGTCTGTGGATGAGGGTAGTACTAGCATAATCTTATAATTCATACCTACTGATGTGTAGAGCCTTTTTCTGTCCTTTCCCTCTAACAAATATAATGCTGTTTCTGTTATCTTGATTGTATTTCGATGATATCATTGACCATTTTTCCTAACTTCTGAGAATAACACAGGATTTTCATTGCCATAACAACTTTTGAAATCCTTAAAATATAGTGTATTACATGATCTTTTCTTTGAAATGACGTCTTGCAAAGTATATCAGAAATTTCATATTGGTTGCATCTTAATGCTAGAATAGTCATATGTTTATGCACAAAATCATACATGATCTTTAAAAAAGAGCTATGAGATGAGATTATCATCTACGTGTATTTATATTCCAGAGGTATGTTTTTCATTGAAATGTTTGAAGACTATTGGAATTGTAATTACTGCACCCACTGTTTAAGTATACGGAAATTTGTGAAGAGGGCAATTGCAGTGGTGAAGAAGGCAGAGCAGCAGTAAATAGAAGGCAATTCAATACTACAGCTTCTCTAAGATCCTTTAATTAATATCCTTGAAACATATTTTTTTCTCTAGCCATCATGATTTTTAATTATGTGATTTAGAAACTACATAATGCTCAAGCGGGAGCACATTAAGGTATGCCCATAATTAAGGCTCAAATAAATAGCTGTGGAAATTATGTATTCATAGGTGAAACCTCGTCACTGCTTTATCTTACCTGTAGGCATAGGAAACAGGGTTTTCTAAAAGGCTTAATGTCCTTGGCATCAGAGTTGTTGCATCAAGCAGGATTATCAGATGCAGCCAGAACTGCAGCTCTCAGTCACTCCACACAGTCACACAGGGTCACTGTAGGACCTGAAGGGACTGAAATCAGTGATTTTATGCAAAACTAAAGACAGAGAAGTATACAAAAGTCAGAAAGTGTTTGGGAGGAGGAGAGAAAACAGCACTGGGTGGTAAAAATACTGCTGTAGACATAAATAGCAGTTTATTTTCATGAATACTCACACAACTTTAGCCCATGCATGCTTCTTCTGTTGTCAGTTCCTCTATCTGCTAGTGCTGTGCTGTCATAAACTGAAAGCAGAAGCATGAAAAGGCTACTTTCTCTCCTTATGTCTTCCATCAGCATTTGAGAACCCTTATTTTCAGAGTGGACGGCTTTGATCTCTATTACTAAGAAGAACAAATGAAAGAGTAGAAGGATAGCTAATGCTCTGCATGTTGTGGCAGTCAGTTTTCAAATATCCATTATCCAAGCATTTTTATTCTGCAGTCTAGTGAGAAGCAAATTATACTTCTTCATCTAGTTTCTACAAAAAAGGCTGAGAGGATTTAAATGTATTTGGGGAAGGAACTAAAATTGCTCCAGATTTCTTCTCGTCTTTGTAATTCTTCCTCCAGCTGTGGCTTTAATTAGTTCTGCAACAGTACCACTGAGGATCTATCCTTCAATGCCAACATTTGAACATTATAAATGTACATGCATGTAAAGAAAATAGGCTTACAAAGACGGTACTTTTTTCTAAAGTTGTATGTAATTTTGGGCTTTGCGATTATTTCGGCTGCAATATTTAAACTATCAGAGAGTTTCATCTAAATGATACCAGAAGCTCATCCTTTCCATCCTCCATCTGCAGATATATACAAATACCGACATTCAAATACTGACTGTGCTTCCTGGATGTGTCCTTCCCATATGGCTTTAGGGGGCACGTCTGACTGACAAAATAAATGGTAGACAAACATTATGAAATAGCACTTTCAATATTTTTTTAATACTAATTCAATGTAGCAATGTGTCATTGTTATTAGTGATATTATACCCTGTTTTGGTTCCAATATTTAATTTCTATAACATTCTTTCAACAGACCCTGTTAGGAAAGAATCTAGCTCAAAATCCACAAGTACAAGCTACAATAAGGAAAGTTTATATGTATTTCAAAATTGTCCTAGATACTTAAAAATCAAATCTCAGATGGATTATATTAAAAAAGATCAAACATTAAGTATCAATTTACACATCTAAGAGGTACCACTAAGACACTGATAACAGTCGTCTTCCTAGGAAGTCTGTAATTCCATTTCCTGAGTTTCAAAACTGTTTTATAACATGCTACTTAATGAAACAGGAAATGTTTAACAATACTTATGTGTTCTGAAAAGGCATTTGTAGCCTAATTGTAGAGAATTGTTTTCAGAGCATCTGGGCGGCACAAAAATGATGGCAGTAAGGAAGCTCTTAGTTTTAAATATAGAAAATAAAATTCTGTCCTGCTGTGTGGAGGGCATGGAGTGATGCCTACAGCTGATGAATGCATAGCATCACATCAAGGAAAGGGAAAGGTATAAAGAATGTCTTGGACTTCTCAATTCTATTCTCTTTTTATAAAACTTTGTTATTATTAGTTGTAACTATAGAGTTAGAATCATTGAATCATAAAATCAGTTAACTTGGCAAGCTTCTCTCTAAGCTCTTTCATCCAGTCTTCTACTGACCACAGGGCTAACATTGAAGTTTGATCAAATTTCCCAGGGGTTTCATCAATGAAGCTTTGAACATCTAAGAGAGTGGAGATTCTGTGAAAGTTTAGGGCAGCTGTTTTCTGTTCTTAGTCATCATAATTGTGAAGGTTATTCTTTCCTTGTGTTTCCTTGTAGTATTCGAAATTCTACTTTGTGCAAACTGCAACTGTTTTTTCTTTATTCTCCATGAATGACTGGGAGGAGCTCAGCTTACCTCTCTATATCCTTCCCATAGGTATCTGAGTACAGCAATTAGGTCTCTCTCCCCTTATCCGTGCTATCCAGACCCTGTTCACTCACCATTCCTTACCACGTGTCTCAACAAGACATTCCTCCATTCAACCCTCACCGGTTTCCTAATGTCAGTGGAAAAGTTCTGTGATTGCTCCATTAATAGTCTGAAGTGCCTGAGATAAAAGCCAGTCTGGCAGACAATCTAATAAGCCCCACTGAGGAAGTTAACACATTAACCTGGGCTAATAAGCCCCACCAAGAAAGGGAATACATTAACTTGGACCTGACTCTGTCCAATACAATTATGCAGTGCAGCTTTCCAGTTTTTCCTGCACCTAGGTCTGCTAGCAGAAGCTTTGACGCTGCCCAGCAGGCTATGAATTATTGCTGCTATAGTTCAACAAGCAAACCTACAACTCTTTGTCAGAAGCTGGTATCCTTTGATGGTCTGGCTGTTTGAAAATCATGGGTGTCCTAGCTTTATACATAACTGTTACAGCCTCCTTAGCTAAATTAAAGCTAGACCAGTTAGCCTAACCATTTATTTTGGTTGTGTCACATATAACATCTTCTTCCCTTTCTAAGAACTGCTTTGCAATCCTTTTATCACTGAAGCAAGCATGAGGAAAGAGGGAGATAGATTGTGCTATTTTTGGGTAGCATACAGGGATGTGCAACATATTTTGGTCCTCTGGGTCTGAAGAAGTATCTAAAGCTGTTTCCACTGCTTTTTAAAGTTCAAAGTTAGCCATACTCTACACCAGTACAATATACTGTCTTAATGGGTTAAAACAGAAAAACGCCCCACTTTAAAATGAAGATTATTTTGGTGGCTGCTGATAATTTCGTTTGGCCTTAATTTGAAAATATTCCTTGTGGCATTTGTCACAGGTATTTTCTTATAATCTTCTTATTCTGCTATCCCCTTAGGGGAAAATGATAGCTGTAATGAGAGCAAGAGAGGTGTCTTAAAAACCTGTTTTGACAAACAGTGAATATGTAAGTCACCCTCCAACTGTAAAATATGGAAGTGTCAGTTGTCAGCTTTTCCTGACTATAAATATTTTTAGCTTTCATGTACTGAGAAATTTAGCTAATAACATTCATTCCTTCAGCCACTTCAGTTCTTCAGCCTGTTTCTGCTGAATGCTTTACCTATTCCAGAAAATATTTTCACTCCTGTTTTTGTTCCCTAAGAGTTATGTCTAATATAAACTTCAGTTTTCTAATAGCTCTAATTTAAGTCTAATAAAAGGCTACTTGACACACTTTTCTACTAGAATTTTGTTATTAATTTTCATTTCTAAATCATGAAGAAAAACTGTTAAATAGAGAAAGAAACCTGCTGTTTTAAATAAAATATAATGTCCGCATTTGTAGGAATGTATCATACACGCACAACTGACATCGTGACAATTTATAGGACCTCTAAAAAATAACGTTTCCCATCTGCTATCCTCCCCATTTTGCCCCAGTCTTTGATTGACATCTGGATTGCTGTGTGCTTGGAGTCTCATTTATTGTGTCTAGCTGACAATACCGAGAGGAGGTAGACCCTGAAGTCTGGAGAGTCCAGGTGTTAGGCTTATCAACAACACTAGGGGGTGAGAGTGGTAATTTGCTGAGGAAAAGAGAATAAAAAACAGGACCAAAAAATTGAGGAATAGGGAAAGCACAGACAGAAGTGCTTTACAGTATCAATGGCCTGTAATGTGTGTCAAATTCAGTTTAATAACCTTGTATTCCTCATGAGACTCTTCAGTGTGACTTCTGGACTGAGCTTTCAGACATTCGTTAATCATATTTTCACAGTACTTCTGCTGAAAGTATAATTGGTTACAAATTCTGTAGTGCTGACAAATAGGAGTTTTTTTCTTTGGTTTTAAGTTTTACATCTCTGGAGAACTTTTTTGGCTAGGAGTTTCTGTGCATATGTAACTGAGATGACAGCACGCATGTTTTTAGACTAGTGGAGATGATAATATTTAAACTACTAATTTTTTACTGTTTATAGTTAGCAAAATTTGGATTATTTACAAGAGAGAAGCACTGAACTGAGCACTGGTAAAAATCCTGGTGTTTCAGTTATATTTGATATGCAGAGCATTTTTGTATTATCTTACAGTTATTATTTTGTATTATCTTACAGTTGTATTATTTTATATTATCTTATAGTTCTTCCTATAACTCAAATAATTTTTATAATCCTTTTCTTTTTCTAATTTGTGGCATGAATGTTTGTGATGGAATTAAATAGCAAACAAAATTTTGTGATCTTAAAATACCTTCAATATTTCACTTTTAGTCTATCTAAAATTTGATTTATCTATATGTACGACTGAAAAATACTTTTTCTATAAAGATATGAGAACTCAAAGTTTACTTGCATGTTATGATATTAGTAAATACTGTTATATTCAATAACACTAAAGTAAAATAAATTTTAAACTCAACTGCACAAAAATATATACTGGAAACTAATGATTGTAGCTGGTAGTTGAAAAAAAATATTATATTGTCCAAAGAAAGATGTAAATATTTTGTACAGAAGCTGTCAAAAATAAGCGCTGTAATAAATTTGAAGTACTGTAAGAAAAAAGATCCTTAAAAAAATTCAGAAAGATTTTTGAATACCCAAAAACCACATTATATATATATATATATATATATATATATATATATAAAATGTGCTAACTTCACATTAATTATGCAATAACATAAAAAATAGCATTAGTACCTAAGATGAAACAATGATTTGTTCTATTGCTTCTGAAATTATTTTCACATGTTAGTGATATAAGTAAAAATTTTAAGCTTCCATATTCTAATTATTTCTTTCTTAATGTTCTGTTTTATAGGTAAGTACTCTCTGTCTTTTTCTTCCTAACATTCCTCTCTGCCTTCTCGAAGTTCAGTGAAAGAGGTAAAAATCAAGACAACAAAAATGAAGGTCTTTTTGGTAAGAATTTACTTTGGTTTACATGCTCAACTACTTTTTTCTTTTTTAATTGAATCAATGCATTACAGAGGATTAGTTTCTGTAGAATTGGCGAGAGGACTCATTTAAAGGAACAGTTCATGAAATGCTCGTGGCTCTGTCAGGCTGCCCAGGTGACCTGCAGGCAGCACTGCCTCCTCTCCAGGGTCTGGGTCACATGCTTGGTGTGAGGACTTACCTGTTTCCTGCAAGGCTGAAATACATCTCCGGAGAGCTTTCATGGCAGAAATCTCTGTGTTTGAAAGTTGTTTGTCTCATATCAAAGATGGAAGAAACTGCCTTTTTGGAAAAAGTGTTACACAAGGTATCTGAAGCAGTAATGAGGCTCTTACCAGAGCACAATTTGATCTTGCTTCCTTGAAGGGAAACAAGGCAATTACAGGCAATAGCAAAAAGTGAAAAATAGGGGGACATGCCTTTAACTATGGTTCGTTTTGGTTGTTTCAAACCATTTGATAAAGCAGTAGAACAGATGGCCTTCTGAACTTCTCCAAAATATCGTTGGCTGTGCTGAATTGAAGCTATTTATGACATTACTGATAGCTTCAATTGTAGTTACAGTTACAGGAATGCAGGATGCACCCTTTGCCAGGCTGGGACTGATAACTTTTCTTTAGAAGGCCGAGGAGTGGAAAAAGAGAAACAGCAGAGGAGGAGGCTGAGGAAAATTACAAGGAAAACTACACAATTGAAGGTTTTTACAGCAGAATCTCTCATGCCAGTGCTTTTCAGGACCTAACCAAAGATATATGAAGTGGTGGTCCTCTGAACTGATTCTCCAGATCAGAGTTTTGAAAGCTTAGTGATGCTAAGGGGATTCCGGGGGTCCTGGACATGACCATGGAAAGATGTCATAATAGCAGAGATGATCTCATCCATCTGCCTATCCTTTATCATACCAGTGTCAATCTCATAAATGCCCCAGCACTCATACTGGCTTAGGAATCTATAATGTACCATTGCAAAACTCAAGATCTAGTGCTTTCTAGACACTAAAACTTTTCTGACACATGTGAAAAGCAATTATGAATTTTAATGTTGTATGAATTTAGTTTGTCTCACTGCCTACATTAAATTTCGGTACATTTGTGTTCACACACTTGTTGATACACAAGTGCACATATGTATATCTGAAACCATGGTAAAAAGTTAAATAAATTATTTTTGAGCTAGATAGTTTGGAAAATGAAAATTCAAATAACTCAATAAAAATTTTACTTGAAGAAAGATTTAAAGGCTAAAAAGGACGAGACTAAACAGTACTTACTGCAATTTTTGGAATGATGGGTAGGCCTCCATCTTGATTAGAAGTAAAAAGAATAGAAGCAGTATTTTAGTATTTTGTCATTTTAACAAATGTCTAATTCAGCTTTTTAATACCTAAAGAAGTTCAGACACAGAGGAATATTGCCTTGAAAGGTTGCAGGTTACTGAAAATAATTGTAATGCCTGTTGTAAATGCAAACTTCTGTCTATTGTGCATAGCTAAATTATTTAATTTAGCTGTAAAAATCAGATATTGCTCTAATTAAGAGAAAATGAAATCAGTTTAGAGGAGCAACAAGAACAACAAATCAAAAGCCTCATATGTGGTTTTTTTCACATTTTACATGTTCATTTAATGACTTCTTGGTGAATCTACATAGTGACTCTGTACTGCGATCTTTAAAACTTCTGTATTTGTTTTGAGAATATAATGGAGAAAAGCAATGGCTAATATTATGATAAAGACATATTTTTAAAGGTTTTCATAATATACATTATTGTTTGGATGTATAGGAGAAAACATATTTCAGGCAAAAAATGATTTGGTAAGGAGTATGTAGCATAGCGTAGCAAGTGATTGGCCAAATATGGAAATTAGAAAATTCACTAAGGCTTCATTATAAGTAGGTTAAAAATTGTTAGAAGGTTTTTCTGCTCAAGATAATAAAATATTATATATTGTCATCAGTGAATAGAAACTATTTTTCAAAGTGACTTTTGTTTGTTTGTTTGTTTTTGTTTGTTTTTTTTTTGTAAAAAACACTTTGCCCTGCAATTTTGGAAATAAAAAAGAGCAAAACCATTTAAATAACCAGTAAAATCCTGTAAAGCTTTCAACACCATGTTCCACAGCATTTTACTTCAGATTAATGCATTGTCTGTAAAGGGAAAGGTTAAATATGTATTTTTGTGTGTGTATAAATATGTATAAAACATATTTATGTGTGATTATGCTTTAAAATTCTTATAATTTAAAACACCCTTTGAGGGAGAGGAGTAAGTTCTGTGGTATAGTAAAAATCAACCATGACACATGGGTCTGGCAACCTCTTATTTTCTGATGCTAGCAGATTGCATGGTTCTGTATGCTTTCTGACAGAAAATAAGGTTGAATCTGACTTTTGTGAGTTTTTTGACAAAGAGCCTGTTGAGAGCTGACTACTGTTACCCCTGTATTGCCATGCTCAAGGCACAAATAATAGAGCCATTCAGAAAGGGTGCCCTAAGAGGAAAGGTATTGGGACATGGAAGGTAGAACGAGTTTCCTTTGTACTACGCGAAATAAAGAAACAGACATATTTCAAGCAAGATCTTTTATTTATTTCTGCAGGGACTGTTCAACTGTGCAAATTGTACTATTTAGGTGATATCTTGTGTATACACATAATATCTTACAGTACCTCATGCATGCACAAGTGACAGTGTTGACAAATGGCGCAAACATAATTGCATTCTCATAAACACAGAGAAAGCTGAAATAGAATGCAGTCTTGCTTTGAAGTTGTTTTTAAATTTTTTCAGCTCAATCTTTTTTTGGTTTAAATATTGGTATTTTATATTCTAGGCACTTCTGCTGATGGTTTTCTAACATGTTTTGTTGAACCAATTTAACATGCAGCTGTTCTTTCTGCTAGAGGAAAACTGTATGCAAATCATGCATTAAGTAGCAGAATCTTACTGACTTAAAAGCTTGAGGTTTTTTTTTTTTTTCTTTAATGAAACCTTTGTTGTCTAGCATACAGTAGCCTTTTACTCAGTTTTGAATGCATTTTCTTTGTCATCCCCATAGTTCTTGCATTATAGTGCAGACATGGAATTAAGCACTGAGAATTTGTTCTTCAAAAGACCAAATAATGTATCTTCTAACAGGCTTTTACAGGAATTAAAGCTGTGAAGTCCTAAGGACAGGAGTAGTAAATTGGTATTTTGGAACAAATGTGCTAATAAAAGAGGAACAATCATGGGTAGTGTGTGCTACAGATGATGACAGCAGAAATGGAAATGTACCTGGTTTGTGTTGTTGCAGCTAAGATAAGCACAAAATCTTTGTTCTTATCTCAGTTTGAGGCAAGTACTCTCACATGTTTAAGATAATATCAGATAACGATAAGGTTATTGCATACTTTTCATGTTTGGAATATGTATAAAATGACTAACATAATATAGTTTGTTCAGACTCCTGCACAATCCTAATACAAATGATTCTGCAGTACAGAGCTAGATGACTTTGGTACAGTGGCCCTCTTGCATTTAGAAAATGCAAGGTATCTAGAGGGAAATTACAGGACCTGTGTTTTTCTGTTTAATTTTGAGTTTGTGACTGATTTGAGGGTAGTAATCCTTTGGTAAGTTTTTCTAAACTAATTTCTAATTACTTCTCCATTGAGTAAGTAATAAAGTGAGGGAGGTCTTTTTCCCTGCAACATGAATGAGATTGTGGCAGTTAGAACGTGTTATGTGTTCTGTATAAAAAAATTACATGGCTTTTTGAATTACTAAAAAAAAATATTTTTTGAGTTAATAAAAATGTGTAGAATCACCTTTTTGAGGCCAAAAGAGTAGCCTGTTTCCTGACCCTTCTACAAATTGTGTGCTTTTACTTTCTTTCATTTTGGGCCTGGAACACAGTCCAGCATGCCAGTCTGCCCCCTGTTGTCAGAGATGCACAGGAAACTTTCAGCACTGTTGGGTGGACATGGGCTTTATTTTCTTTCTCTGCCCTTTCTCTCAGCACAACCTGCCTTGTTTTATCAGCATAACTCTATTCCCCATCTTCTCCTCTATTCCAGATATCCTTTAGGCATACACTCTGTTGTTGTCCCCAATTTTGTCTTTCACTGGCAGCTTCCAGAAAACGAGCCAAAACATTTTCCTGTGTTTACAAAAATTTTGTCCTCTAAAAAGTGGAAAACGGGGTTTTGAGATCTTACTTATGTGTTGTAAACATAAATTGTTCACCACTATATTATATCATGATGCTATCCTGCAAAATTTTACTCTTGCTTCTTCCACATCTTAGCCTTTCTTGCTTCAAAAGTTTGGCACAGAAATTACTTGTCAATCATCAACCATTGTGACTGGTTTTTAGTTGCTGGGGTTCTCAAAAGAATATTTCATCATATTCTGGAACTGTATTTGGATGAGACCATGTCTTGGTCTGAAATGGAACTATGATGTACAGTGACTACATACAGTACAAGTTCACTCTGCTTATGTAGTTCTGAGGCCTGATTTCACGGTATTGTGACATCGAAATGCCTCCACTACAACTGAACAAAGAACGTTTCTCTTTGTACTGTTAAAATCAGTTCCCTGTGATTCATGAGCAGTCTCATTCTGGCCTTTTTTCAAACTGCTCTGCTTAAACCACTTCTTTAAGCAGTATTCTTCTCCAAATGGCTACTTCCTTAACTGGAAGTGCACAAAGGCTTTGAGCACAGTAATTGCTGAGCAGCAGCTCTTCACAGCAACATAAACTGAAATCAGTTACTAAAGCGCCTTCAAAACTCCAATGAAATCAAGGTATTAATGAATTTGTATCATCTGCAAAATTTTACTTTCATCCAAGCTTTATTGTAGCGAAAGAACAACACTACAGAGAGAGTCTTTCTGTAATTTCTGGGGGAAAAAAGAAAGAGTGACTAAGTTTGTCTAAATAGATAAAAAGACTGTAAGTCTCTCAGGAGAGTTCTGTCCTGCAATGATCACAGTGTGTCTTTGAGTATCTCTTCCATCAAAATGAAGGCTTGCTCCATCCACATATTCACATTCAAGTAAGACTTTCAGAGTCTATCTTGGAGACAGAGCAGTTCCCAAAATGTTCTAACAAGCAACATGATGTTCAGCTGTGTCAAACATATAAAGTTAACGGGATCATATGACAAATTTAAGAGCGGCATTACAGTCTGACTGATTATGTTGGCATTCCTCATTTCCACCATCCTGAGGGGATAAAATCCGTCAGTTGTCCACAATTGAATCTACACTGACACTTACATAAAACAAAAGGGACTGTGATCTTTATAACATGCCCAAATCAGCTCTGAAAATAACTTGCCTGCTTTTCTCTCAGGGCTTGCTAGCCTATGTTCCTGAATTTTTTCCCTTGCATTTTACCTGCTGTAGTTAAACCTAAGATAACATCATGTGTCATCTGGTGCTGTTCTCAGGTTTAATCTCAAGCCATAGAGAACATTGAAGTGTTGAGAAGGGTTGCCTTAGCATTTGTATTTATAATGTACTAATTAACATCAGCACTACAGTGCGGATTTATTTCATATTCTCCACTAGTTAAAGGCTCTGATAACTCAGGAGTAGGTAGCCTTTAATTGGTAATCTTTAGCAGTTTGAATAAGAAGTTTAAATGGACTTCAAATTTAAGGTCATGAAAGGAAAACTGGCCCTTGGTACGAAGCTTCAATAGCTTTGTGATGACGGTTATTTACTTTACTGTAAATTATTATGCATGAACAATTATTTACAATAAAAATTGAGATAATACTTGATTTTAATTTTTCTGTTTTATATTGATCTCCAATACATGCTCATCAAATTTGGAAGGAGTACGAAGTAATGTTTACAAATATTTAGTGACCATATTGTTGTCCCTAACTTTTGCTCTGCATCTCACCCCAGGAAGCAGTATGACTCATTTCATAAAATGAAGCCATTTTGTAAAGAAATATTTTCTATGAGATGGTGATGGCTTGCATTTTATCATGATCTAAATCAGAACTTACCCATAACAGGCATAGATTAAAACAGGTATATCCATTCTGTTGGAAGGTAGGATGACAATAATTCTTTTAAACACTTTGAAAAGGGGGAAGGAAACCTTACCCAGAACTTCCTGCAAGAGAAACGAAACCATTCTTTTATTATAAAAAGCAAATCATAATAGCATACCTGCCACACCACATGCAGCAATGCAGAAGCTGTGTCCCTGTGTGTGAAAGCAGATTGTCTGTTCATTTCAGTTGCAAATCAGCATTAAATTTTCTCTGCAGTGCCTGAAGTTTATTTGTAGCAGAGATCAGGAACTGGGATGATGGTATCAACAAAAAGTGTCCAATAATCAACATGGTTGGTGCAGCACAAAGAAGTCTTATACATAGTGAATAATCTAAAGTGCAGTACTTATAAGATCTCTGTGGAAAGAAGGGGATTTGGTTTTGTATACAGACTGTAGTTTATGCAGTATTTTCATAACTGTGAATATTCTCACTTTTCAATTTGCTTCATCTGCTGCAGCATGCTTTAAAATCCATACTAAAATAAAAGCATTCAGAAACATATGTGTTGCAAACGTTGACATTCTAATTTTATGAAGGATTAAATTATCCTGATTTAATAAAGTTAATTTTGACTGTGCATACATGGACAGATATTTAAATTGTGAGCTTTTACAAAGGATCTTAGCCTTTGTAACATGGCAGTTTCTTATTTTATCTTCACTGTTTTTTGTGGAGAATCCCTTTACCTTTCCTTTGTCCTTTTAAAAAGCAACTCTGTTCCACAGGCTATAGAACACTGTGAGTCCTGACTGGGGAAAAAAATTAGTCTGTTCTCTCGTTTGTTTTTCTGAAGTGTTCAACAGCATAATATCTGGGTCTGCATTTATCTTTACAGTAACCTGAACATATAAAATGGTAGCAACTCTTTTACTATCAGACACAGGGAGATTAATGGCAAAAATATATGCTATTAATTTTGGGTATTTATTTTACAAATGAATGATCTGATTGTTTTATTTTGTGGGATTTTTTATGGCATCTTTTTGATTACATCTCTCACCAAAAATGCTTACAAATGAATGTCCAACATTTCCCCAAGAGGGGCAGTAAGGATCCCATGATACACCTGGTTAAAGGCAGACATCACTGTTGTAGACATTTGAGGATGTTGCACTAGGCACTTTTAAAGGAAAGTCATTGGTATTCTTAGGGAATAATTTCTTTCCTACTAGAAGTTTGAATACTCATCTTAGCAGAACATTACTTCTTTCTTTGCTCTTTCAGTTAATAACTGGAATCAATTCACCAGGGGCTCAAGTGAGCACCCTAATGCTTGCAACAAGAGCAGGAGGGCAGCTGTCAGCAGCTCAGCTATGTTTGTGTACGCACACCTACCTTTATCCAGACTCAGCTCTGACAGGTTGTGGCAGAGTCAAAACTGCTGTGAGACACTCAGGATCTTAAGAATTTTTCTATTGTTAAACATAAGGAAAAGATATTTAAGTCTTGATTCCTAAACCAACTCTTTAGAGAGATAGATCATATTTTACAATGTTGTTGTTTACAGTGTTGTTAACCAGGTACTGTGAAAATTTCTCAAAGCAAGAAGAATGTAGCTAGTTAGGATGTAAATCAAGTCATATCCTGTAATTTTTCTACAACATCCCATTTTTGGGGCAAAAGTTCCTCCTTTTTCCTAGACCATGTACAATTAAGTCTCCTTTGCCTCCAGGAAAAAAATTCTACCTTTTTTTCCAGCAGTTAGATTAGGTTGAAGGCACATCCTGCTTCTCGTTCTCTCATGTTTGATTTGTGTGGGGTATGACAGCCGTGTGGACAATATCATGGTTAGTTTCCTTTTCTTTTGTTTTGTTCTTTTGGAAGATTTTCAGACAGCCTGGTTGTTTCATTCTGAGAAGAGATAATGAATCTATTAGGTCTATACTACAAATTTTAAAATATCATGTAATGTGGAGGTGAATTTATACCAAACAGAGACATCTACTCCTTATAGTTTTTCTGTGAGAATCAGAAAGCCTTCATAATGTCAGTTTTAAAGAGGACAGCACGGTTCTTCACTTTACTTATGGAGTTGTTAATAAAAAAAAAACAGTGAAAGTTGAAAACTAACCAGAAGTGATAACATTTATAAACTGACAGTTTCTAAATGATGATGAAAAATATCTTTCTTGAAAATTATTTATCTGTGGAAATCTGTAATGGAATACATGGCCTGATGTACAGCCTGTACATTTGCCATGGTTTTATGCCCAGCTACAGATGAAACATTATGCAGCCACTTGCTCAGCCACTTTTCCCCTCCCCCAATGGAATGGGGAGGAGAATAAAAGTAAAACTCATCTATTGAGATAAGAAAAGTTTAATAATTTAAAACAAAATAAAAAAAATAATTTTAAATAATCATTTTAAATAATAACAATGGTAATAAAATAGAAAAAAACCCCAGCGATGCACAATACAATTTCTCTCCACGTGCTGATTGAAGCCAGACCCCCATTCCTAAACCCAGATCAGCCTCGCTTCCAGGTAACTCCCCCAGTTTATATCCTGGGCATGACTTCTGTGGTGTGGAATATCCTCTTGTTCAGTTTGGGTCACCTGTCCTGGCTCTGCTCAGTCAGTTTTGTTAGGGTTTTTGGTTTTTTGGGTTTTGTTTTTTGGTGGTTTTGGTTGGTTGGGATTTTTTGTTTGGTTGGTTGGTTTTGGTTTGGGTTTTTTTTTTTTCCATGTGTCCTCACTGGCAGAGCATGAGGCAAAAGAAGAAATAAATGTCCTTGACTTGGGATAAGTACGACTTAGCAAAAACAAAAACATCAGGATGTTATCAACCCTATTTCACCTGAATCCAAAACACAGCACTGTAACAGTTACTGAGAAGAAATTAAGTCTACTCCAGGTGAAACCAGGACAGCATTGTAAATAAAATAGAATAAATAAAAAGAATAAATAAAATAAATAGAAAGAACACAGGTATATACCTAAAAATGGACTCAGAAATTACTTGATTATTAATCTGTACAAAATATACAAAATATAAAATTTAATCCTCAATAGAAAAATTTGTAGTTAGTGTGCCACAGAAGTAATGCATATTATCAGCACCTAACATTTCTAAAATGTCTTTATTTTGCCTTTTCAATAAACAACATTGGCAAGACTAACTTGATATTCTAAATACTGTAGTAGCAGCTAATGTTCAAGGAAGATGTTCATTTGGTGAGATGAATAAACAGAATTGTTCTACAGTGCAACTACTGCAGTATGTCATTAATGTCTTTTAATGAGTAACATTATATACAGTGACACTATCTATGCTTGCAGACTGAATTTAATAAGAACTCCTGATTTTAATTGCTTCTATTCATCAGGTATTTATGCCCTTAAATATTTTTTTCTGCCAGAAGATTAGGATTTTCTTACAATGAGACAGCTGAAATTCAATTTTTCAAACCTTATCTGTTGTGTTGTTAAAATGCATACCGAGTAAAGGGCAGGCTTCTGGGCCAGTGTTGCATGGGTTGCTGAGCTGAATGGACCCACTGCAGCTATTCTAATGGCTTAATGAGGTGAGGTGGAGAATATAAAGCTTTCATTAAAGATTCCCTGCGTTATTTAATGAGATAAAGGGAAGCAAAAGTGTGTAGGAGCCAGCTGAAAAGAACGGTCTTCAAGGGCAGCAGCATGTAGTCCTACATTTCAATAGCAAAAGTGTTTTGGCAGAGTTAAAGGAACATATGTTAAAACCAGATTCATCTTTGTAAGACAAATGTAAACATTAAAAATTGAAGCCAAGAATATGCCATTATTAAATATTTCTCTCACTCCTTTGAACTGGGGGTCTTTTCCAATATCTATTGTATATATATATATAAAACCATTTTTGTTATCCCCATATGTAACAGAAAGACTCACAACATGTCTATGCAATCTGTGCAGTGGTATAAGCAAGTACTGCTTCTTATTCGCAACTTTATTGTATTACTCATATGTTATGAATTTCGTTTGTGTGTTTGTTTTGGCTGGCACAATGTAGGATTTATAGTATTCTTTGTGAGATTACTATCAATCCGAGTACACTTAGCACTCAATAAGAAACGCATGCAAACAGTTTTGGTCAATTCAAGCAATAATCTTCATTATAAGTAAATGAGAAGTAGTTTTTTCAGGAAACTTATTCTCTAAAAAGTTGGAAGGACAATCAAGAGTCATCAATCAAGAAGATATGTATTTAAATAATACTGGTATTCCCATATTTCTTTTGCCTTTCCATTTAGAGTTAAATAATCACGTATGTTCAGCAGTCAGAAAAATGTTCAACAGCAATATTTTAAATAGGTTTTTAGACAAATAAATATATATGAAGGGAAAATCTTCAATAAAATTATGGGAAGGGGACCTTTGTCTAGTCTGTAATCTATAAATGAAGATTCTTAATTACAGTTGTAGACTGGACAGACCATATCTTACTCAGCAAAATTTTTCTTCTCAAACCATTTTCATGTCATCTGTCAATTCTTTGTCAATCACAATATTCCTGGGAAAAATTCTTGTCACAAGGAAAAGGTCTAGTTAGTAGATAGAAACTAGATAGATGAAGAAAAATCTTTTCATATATTTGGGCTGTGAATGTGAGGAACACCTGACTTATTCTAAAAATGTTCTGGTCTAGTGAAGCCCATGACACTGGCTGAGGCTGTCTGGTCAAAACCCTGCAATCTAACAGTAGTAATAGGAGTCAAAATCTTATATAATTTCTCTCAAACAGCAAGAAAAGATTTTGCTAGTTATTCTTTAATATCTGATTATTTCTGGTGTCAAACACAATTCAAACTAACTTTTCAAAGTTTTGCAAATATATATATACAAATATGCCATATGCCAAATTGTATGTAATTCCTCAAAAGACAAGGTTAGTATTCTACATTTCACTGAAAATTAGGCATATAAATAGAGGATAATACAAATATAGCTTTTGTTCAGTTAAAAATTTTAAAAAGTCTTAAGAAACTTTCATAAGGCAAGTAAATAGGAAGATGTTTGAGAAATACTTGAATTTTCAATTCACAAACTATGATTAAGTTTCTTTTCATTTTTGTCAAATGTTTTGATATATTTAAATTAAACTGTGTGGCAATCCAAAATATCAATATCCATCCACCCAGTAAAATCTCAGATGGATTAGGTTTACATCAACTTAAATACGTCAGATTGAAAAACTGAATATATTTATTTCATATAAACGTCGATTTTATAGAATTTCTGAGTATTGTAGCATACTGTAGACTACATCTTCATGGAAAAAAATAGATTGCTCTTAAAGTATCAAGATTAAGTGGTTTTAATTTTTCTGCCAGAATTCCATAGAAGTCAATCGAGTCTCAAAATGCCTTGATATATCCCAATGCTAAACTGCTCCACTGAAATTTCCCTTGAGGCTAATTTGTATATGGCCTAATTACCTGTACACACATTATTTTGGAAAAATTATGTCAAAGTAAGTTCACTTTTTCTGCCTGCGTACTTTACAAAGGTGTAAAAGCTGAAGGTATGTTTAATGTATAGTTTTCAAAAATTCATCGTTCACTGATGAACAAGAGCTCTCGGGTAAAAGACATGGTCCATGAAGCTTATCTGGTATTAGTGAGACTTCAAAATTATAAGCTCCATACTTTCAATCTACCCAAATAAGAGAAAAATAGCCATGTCCAATGGGATGTTCAGTTTTGTTTTGCAATTGATATGATATTCCATTTCACATGTGACCACAAACCATGAGATGGGAAGATACTGTAAATTTCCCAGTAAATTTTCATGCCCTCTAAAGACGGGTGACTGCGTGGAAGATTGGAGTGCAGTGCTGCTGAGGGCAGCCTGGTGGCTGGGGTGCAGGCATTACAATGGAGAGTTTACTGACACAGCATGGCTCCTGAAATGCTGTTGGGCCCACTTTAATTCCTTCTTCAGTGAAGAATCTTTAATGCATAAATTAAATAAATTTTTTTATCTGGAACAAATATTTCCAGTTGTGCATATGTACCCATTATGAAATGGAAAGAAACTATTCCACTTGGTTAACAAGGAAAAAAATGTAAAAATACTGGTTTACGACCAACTTTAGTTGCACTTAAATAAATCCCAAATAGAAACAAACAAACAAAAAAAACCCCAACCAAACAAGAACCCAACAAACAAGCCACAACTGAGGAAAAGCCCTCTGATTTTACCGTGATCTGATTTTCTTAAACGATTTTTAGATTTGCCTGCTTTCCTTTTTCTCCTTTCTTTTTCTTTCTTAAGTTAATAGAGTTAATAGGCAGGGTATTGAAGTTGTTTGCTTTTTAACTTGGGCTTTTTTTTTCTTTGTAACAGCTGTGTTTCCATGTTGGAGAACGGCTACTTGAGGCTTAGGTTATATATATTTATTTATTTCAGCTTTATGTTGTACAAAGCTGAAGTGCTTTCTCAAGGATTTTTTAGTTGCTGGTACTTTATATCCTAAGCAGAATCAGATGTAGCCTTATACTAATGTCACATTTAAAAGACTGGTGCAGGGTTTCAGCATCAGTCACATCAGTCACATTTTTATCTTTCCAAGAGAATGGACTCCTCTTTCTTTAGAGTGGAATGCAATAGGAAGTTTACCTGGGTTGAATTCAATCTTATAATAGCATGCAAAACCATACTCCACTTATACAGACAAAACAGTTTCAGGACACAAATAGAATTAAGAATAACATATAAAAAGTCTAATGTATTACATTTATCTGTTTATATTAGAAGCAAGGAAAGCTCGCAGTATAGATAACTGTCCACATTTTGCCTGTTTTTTTCATCACCTAACAAAGTCCTGTGAGGACTTTGACAGCTGCCAAAGGTCCATGACAAATTATTTCTGATTCCAGCCAGGTGCTGAGGGTGGCAGCACATGGAGCAGCTGCATTGTGATTGCAGGTCAGGCACCCCTCTGATGCATCTGAACATTTGAACTCCTGATTCCACTTCATTTTACTGTTCCAAGGCAGGGCATCCTGTGTCCCATTCTGTTGGATACCTCTGCTACCTGTCTGCTTTCACTGATGTGTATTGGGCACATTTTTGCCATTTACTTCTTTATCCTTTTCTAGTGCACTGCAGCCTAGGAAGGAAAAATTTCATCAGCCCCTCCCCTGTATGGAGCCAGACATAGGGTATTCCCCTTTTGGAAACAGTCCTGTTTCCATTGTCTCACAAAGAGCCTTGTCTTTCTTTCTGTCTGGTCTCCTGTTAGGTTTCCACCTTTGCAGCCTCGTTTGATTTGATGCTGGCAATTCAAGAGGATTAATACCTGCCAGATAGATTGAGATGCTTATGGTACTTATATATGATGCACACAAAATAAGCCCAGTTTTCCAGTTTTCCATTATAGTTTTTTTTCTATGCTGAACATAAATCTCTTTCATCCCTCAGATTCTCATGCTACAGTGTAAAATGCACATAATTTGGTTGTATGTGAAAGTAGCACTCTAGTACTACTTTTCTGGATTTTTTTGTAGTTGGGACCTCTAAGAGCATTGCACTGAGACAGTGGAGGCCAAGTAGGTATCGTTTCGTAAATAAGAACGATTCCATGGATAATTTTGAGTTGTTGAATTGAGTAAAATGTCTTACAGATATGACAAAAATATTTTATGTATTGCTGTTTTTCAGAAACAGAGTAGGTTCTTAGTTTATTCACATTTTGTTACATTGGGTTAGTGGAGAATGCTTTGCTATGCAATAAGAAATGTCCTTCAGAATATAAAACTTCATAAAATACATAATAAATTATATGATCTCCATTTTGTCTTAATAGAGATAAAATTCTGAAATCATTTATAATCTGAGTTCACACTGTGAATCTTAAAAGTTATTTGACCTTTTCAAGTCTAACAGTGAGCAGATTCTCTTTTTCCCTCTGTGATCTTCTGATATATGCAAAAAACATCTCTTCTGGCCCACCTGCTGCTTCAAATTAAATTCAGTCTGTGGCTTTATCAGATATTAATCTTAACAGATTAAACTAGGTTTATGGTCTGTCTCAAAAACAAAAAATAAACCAACAAAAAAACAACAGCAACAAAAAAAAGTAAAATACTAATTATTAGGGTTAGTGCCCACAGGTGAGGGAATCTGTTCCTGAGTGACCTTCTGCTTGCTCTGCTTAATCAGTAATTGGTTGGAATATGACTGGGTGGAAATAAGCAGCCAGCTCCCTGCATCCATGAGGGTGACAGATGCATCTGAGATGAGGAGCATTTGCTTTCTAGGCACTGCTTGTGTCTTTTGGAGCAACATGCTTCAGTGATGTTGAATATGTAACATTTTGTTTCCAGTTTTCCCAGGAATGCATCCTTTGGGCTGTTAGTTTTGTGCTGCTTCTGTTGGGATAGAATTAGTTTACCACCCAGTTGTGATCATCTGGCTCTGGGGAAGGTGGGTAGATTCCAGAATGCTTGCACGCACGGATCACCTTATGCCATTAGCAAGCCAATTGATATTAAACAGCAAAGGAGACGGTATGAGACTTTATTATTCTTCAGCTAAGTGTTTACATTATCTACAGGTTGCTGCCTTTAAACCTTCTGTGCTGGTGTCTAGAGAGAGTGGAAGAAAGGGTGTGCTGTGAAACACATAACAGTTTGTGTGTTGAATCGTGGAAGAGAAGTGTAATGAAAAAAGAAAAAGGTACAATACCAGAAAACAGAAAAAAAAATAGAGGAGCAAAAAGTTGTATTTGTTCTGTATGTATGTGCAATTACCAATATTTACTGTTTTTCAGTGGTGAAAGGTAACAGTTTTTAAAATATGGGTAACTAAGGCTATTGTCTTTAGATTTCAAGCAAAAAATGTGCTAGGAGTTTGACTAGTGAAAAATTATTTCATAATTGAGTTTGTCAGATATTATGTGTATTATGTATGACAGATATTTTCAATCTTTTTCTCTGGAATATATTTTTATGTAATTTAGCTGAATAGCTAAATAGTTGAAACAGCCTTTTACATATTGTTCATTGGGGCAGAATTTCCATCCAATTTTATAAAGCTGTGACACGAAGAGAAACTTTCTTTATTAATAGAATTGGAAAAGTTACTTAAACTTCATGTGTGAAAAAAAATCACTCTCTCTTGATTTTTTTCCCACAGGGGAAAAAAAAAAAAGATGGGAAGTTCCATGTCAGATCAGAGAAATGGTGATATCTGATTAGTGTTTTAGCAGAGGCTTTTTTCAGTAAAAAAAAATGAGATTATAATTTTTAAAAGTTGCCTTAAGTGAAAAAGAAACTTTTGTACCCGCTGCCTTACCAAAAGTAGTTTCAGGTGAAATCAATATTTATATTCAAAATCCTTCATGTATCTATAAAGCTCATTGTACTTTTTCTTGAAATTACAAGGTTATATGTAGATTTTAAATAGAAAATACAAATTTTGATTAGGAGAATAACAAATCTGCTGGAAAACATAAATGAAAACCTTTCTCCAGTTGAAAAAAAAAGTGCTTTGCTGTAATATTTCCAATGTTAATTTAAAAAAGAAGTTCTGTTAAAGAGGTAATCAAACTAATAAGAATATTTTGGGTACTTTTTAAATGTAAAGCTTAGAGAGACCATGATTTTGCTACAAAGCCTAGTTTCCTCTTAATTGTTTACAATTTGAAAAAATCAGTGTAATACAAAACTTTTCCCAAGACTTTATTTCCCTGTCCTAAGATAATCTCAGGCTACTCTAAAGCCTGAGTTTTGATTTTGGTATTAGAAGGGTGTATTTCTCTGGTCTGTAGATGATTCCCCACCATGTAAACTTCTGTGTTTGCTAAGTACATACCAATGTAACTTCATCAGAGCTGGAGAGAAAAAACAAACCAACAGTGAAGTACAAATTATCTGGTACAAATGCATAACTTGATTTTACAACTAGTGATTAATTTTTGTCGGTAAGCCAGGGAAATTTCCTCTGTTACTCTGTATTAATAGTGCAAAATGTATTCCAGTCTCAGCTGTCTTTAAAGAATATGGAGGCTGGTGCTAGCAACTGTTGAACATGGTATAATATATCAGTCAGTCTCCATCTCCAAGGTTTTTCTGCGGTGTCACTCTAGTCTGGAGGCTACTGCAGTACTGTCTTTCAGAAAGATGATAGCTCTCTTGTTTAATAACTGTTTCAGTTAAGATTTTATCATTTATTATAGTTGATGTAAAGCCATGGTCTCCATTTTTGTGAGAGATTGATGAATTGTGTGACTATCCATTCTTCCCCTTCCTTTTGTAACAGTTTGAAAACAAAATAATAGTAGTATTTGAGGATCTTTCACAGTTTCATTATTTTTCACTTGTTTCAACTTCTTTAGAAAACGCATATAAACAACAGTGCAGGACTGTACTTCTTACAGTTGGGACTACTTGCTGACTTTTTCAGGGAGAAGAGTTTCTATGTACAAGTTAATTTGAAATATATACAAAGCATATGTGGGTCACATTTTTCAGTGCATTGTAAAATTGTTAAACTTGCAAGACTTGTAAAATTGTAGGTAAAAAATTTCTAAGCAAAATATAATGATTATTTTGTTGTGCCAAGTATTATCTAGGAGCTTGTAAGACAGTAGAACTCAAAATATTTTAAAGGTGAATGGAAGTATTTATATAGTGGAAATGAAAATATTTATTGTAACTTTGAAGCCAGAATTTGAAGTAGACCATGCAGCATTTAAGATGACTGGGTCACTGAGACTGCTTCTACCTCCAAATACACCTACTTAGTCTTTCTGAGTGAGGATTTGCAAAAAGACTTTTCATGGCTAATAGAAAATGTGCAGAATGTGGTTAGAAGCACTTTTAGGGGAATTGTTTGCCATTAGGTAGCATTTGTTTATTCTTTCTTTCAATGGGTGTGTGAGATACAAGAGTTGTTCTCAAAGAACACGCCCTGTGTTGCTTGACGTGCAGGATGTCTCTTAGCTGACTTTGTTTTTGTCATCAATGAAAAATATAATCAAGCCTTGGGGAAATAATTGCATATTTCATAACCAGGGACTCTCGGGAGGGTGAGAGGTAGACATATTGAGGTTTTGGAGTTGGAACCATGAACTATTTTGATAAGTGCAGGTCTGTTTTTAGAGAAAAGAACAATCATTTATCTATGCATATATAAACCTGCATAGACTCACACACAAATATATACATGTTGGAACGATGTTTGTTGTTGAAATGACAGCTTTTTTTCATGGCTGTTTCCAAAACTAAGATAAGCGTTTCTCTCTTTCAGAAGTTCTAGCTGGATGTTTCCCAGTATGTCTTGGAAATGAAAATTTTTTACAGAAATGCATGACACCAAGTTCTTGAAGATTTTCAAACTGATCATTCCATATTGTCTTTAGGAATAAATGTGTCAAATTTTTGTTTCAAAGGAGATTTTTTGATTTAGAGTTTTATTTCATATGGCTTCCCATTGCTAATAATAATAAAGAAACCCCAAACACATAAGGGAAACATTTCAGGTTTCTAATACCAAATAAATTTTAATTAACCTATGTGCAAGCCTTCTAAAATGTTGTCACTTGAAATTTCTGCATTAGTATTATATTCTGGATGAAATTTCTGAATTGCCATACTACCAGTTGAAGCAAGATTGTTTCTGATATTGTCCTGCCTCTGAGTACAAATAGGTGCTTTTGTTAAATCACCAAGCTTGTTGCCACTTCGTAATGATATCTGTTAAATGTTTGAATTGCAGTGACACAGTGGTTAGGACTTAGACTAATAGCAATATTTTAATTACATCTTTGTGTCCATAGAAAGAGAATTAAACAGTCAGTGTGTCCAAATATATGGTGAACCATGTTGCAAAGCTCATCCCGTTCCAAGAAGGAAGACCTGTTTTTTCTAAAAAATCCAGAGGGAAATTATATCCATGGGGGGTATAGGGGGAAAATATTTTTCTTTGAAATACAATATATCATATACACTGTTAGTGCTATGCTTTGGTGGCCTGGTAGAGCTGGAAGCGAAAACTTAATGAGCACTTGGCTAGTCAGATATTGATATGAAACTTGAGTATTAAACCCTATCATTAGTGCTTCCTAATCTGTGGTACATGCAGACACAAACCAGGGAGCTGAATAGCTGTTTAATTTATTTCTGTTCTGTTCTCATTTGGTGTGAGCAATTTCATTTCACAAGCAGGTCTTGCAATCCAACATTTTAGTCTGAAATGCTCTCTAAAAACCACTTTTTATTTTGGTGCAATTCTAAAATGTGTCACTTCATCACATGAAAACTGTGTCATATTCTTTCAGTTTCCCTGTTATAACTCTCCATTTGGTAGATGATTTTTGAAATTAAACTTCTGGAGCATTTGAAAGAGATGCTGCTTTAGTAGATGATGGTGTGATCAAATCAGTGTAGTGGCAACTGAGAAAGACCCTCAACTGACTTAAAATGGTGTTCCTTATGGTAAAATTCCCATTCCTTTTTTCTACCCCATCCTCTGTTGTCCTGCATGGTATTTAGCTGGTTTGGGAGCAATCTGAACATGGGTAGAATAAGTCCAGCCAAGAAATGATGGCACTGTTTGCTTTCAGAAATTACAATGACTCGGAGAGTATCGAAGTAGTTTAGAAATAGATAGTTGGGGTTTTTGGTTGTAGCAATAAGTACTGAAGTGATATTATTGAAGTGTACATGGCCTGTTGAAGAATGTAGTTCACTAATCAGTAATTAAATATTACATAGTCAATAGGAGTGCTCGAGAGGGAGAGGAAAAGAGTAAAATCAACTGAGTAATTTTTCTTTATATAAATTTGTCTTGAAAGAAGGATATTATTTCAAATGTACTCTTCACTGAAAGCAGTGCTCTGAAACCAAGTAGTGATATTTCCTAAATAATGACTGGCTTAGGTAGTGCTGGATTGCAGGCAAATACACCAGGGGTTGATGGTGGATTTAGGCATATGGGGAAGTGCCAGAAAAAGTTCTGAAATTTGAAGACTGTCATTCTACCAGTGAGAATGTAAAATGCTGTTTCAGTTCTAACAGGAAGGCATCTTTGTCACTAACAACCAAGTTTAGACTGTTCACAGCTGCACTTCCTAGCAGCTTTAACTAAACATGTCTAAGAAATGACTTAAATAATTTGCAGTTATTGATTTCCATCCAGTGAGACAGATCGAGAGAAATGATGAGGACAAGCAAAGCTCCATCCTTAAAGGTTGAGGGAAAAGCTGGCTGAAGTACGGTAGTCTTCCTGATGGCTGAACCACAGGGCTGTGCTACCTCATTTCAGCTGATCTTTGGTGACAACTCTTACCTTTTCCAGTCGGGAGAAAAAATTACCTCACCTTCAGTTTCCACTAGTGCGATTTGAGAGCTTGGACAGACATGTAGAAAGTAAAATCAGATAAACTCTCAGTCAGTACTGAGTCAGCTGTTCTGCTCGTAACATTAAACAGATGTCTGATCTATTTGTGAATCAGTTTCTGTCTGGATTTGGCCCTGGGTATTAATTTACTGCCCAATTTAGTGAGGTACCTGCTAGTACCTTCAGGTACCTTCTGCTGTTTCTAAATTTTAGATGATAAGTTGTCTGTCAGAATTTAAAGCTAAACCTTTAACCTGTGGCTAGTCATAGCCTGAAAGGTTACTCAACAGTCTGGCTTCGAAGAAGAATGAAAACTTTTTAAGTGTAGCTGCATATTTGAGCCTTAGTTTTCATGCTGAGAAGGTTAGTTAATAATTTATCACACAATCATTTAATATACACCTCGCAGAAAATTAAGTTGAAAAGAAGCCCTGACAGGCTTTTTAGAACAGGATAAATTATGTCCAACCAATGTTGTGCTCTTTAGCAGGATAACTGGACTAGTATTGAGGAAAACTCTAGGAAAGTTTATGCTGCTATTCCCTGAGAGCCTTGCAAGCAAAGCAGTTAAGGTGGTTTGATTAAATTAGTATAAACTGAATATCCATCTTTAAATTTAAATGCATTTTTCAGAAAATAGCAAACATTTAATGTCAAGTCGGATGAATTAAATTAACTGTGTGGAGATCTTGATTTAAAAAGTGAGAGGAAGAAATTTGATGGCGATCTGAGATAGGTCAAACAGCTTAGTGTGGTAGCTGACATCAAATCCAGATGAAATTCAGTGTAGACAAATACAAAGTGCTTAGAAAGAAGAAACAGACTCTGCAAATAGGTGGGTAGGCCTGCAGACAACTGTTAGGAGAAGACTTGAGATTGTGGTGAATAACAAACATGGTGGTGAAACTCCATCTCAAATATACCAACAGATACAAACTGAGATAGGGGCTCAGTGGGCTGAAAATTTAACAGAATAGTCAACAGAATAACAGTTTTAAATAAAAACAGATAAATTTGAGGTTAAGACGTTGCAAAAAAAACAAAAAAGGGCTCTGAACTACCGAGTACCATTCAGAAACAAAATGTTGATGTTTTAATGGCTCCCTGAAAACATTATGTCAGCTTTGTTTAGCAGCCAAAGAAGAATATTATATCTGGAGTTATGATGAAAAATGTAAGGAACAGAAAGGGAAACTTTATGCCGTTATTTATAGCTGTCTTATGGCCATGTTTTGGATGTTAGCTGCTCTGATTTCTCTTGATTTAAAAAAAATGTAGTTGAAAAAGCTACAGAAAAAGATAGCAAACATGATGAAAAGCAGAAACATCTGAGAAATTGAACAAAGACTGTTTTCAACTTAGAAAAGAGGGACAACTGGAAAGTTTGAGAAAAATTATGAAGAATATGGCTGGATAACAGCTTCTCAGTATCTTCTTCAGAACAATGACAAAGCATGGCAGGAGCAAAGGTCAGGAGCAGGGAGCAGTCCTTTTATAGACCAGGGGAGACGCCTTTACGTGAAATGTATGGCTAAGGTATGGAAATTCTTATCAAAGGGTGTTGTTTTAATTGAGTTTAAATTGATCAAAAAAGCAATTTACATGTATTTATTTATTTATTTATTTGACATAAGAGGATATTACTACAAATTATTTACAAGCCTCAATAGTCAGAATAATTACAATATTAAAAAATTATTTAGTCACTTCTATTCCTTCCCTATGAAGAAATAATTTAGAATATTAAGACTTGATTAATAATGCAGGAACACTATGGAAATTTAACCTTTCTGTTTATAATCTACTAAAAAATAATGCAAAAACCATAATCCTAGAAGCAGCAATGGAAGCATACCCATTTCCTAACATACTTGTAACCAGATCTCCTAACAGCAGTGGGATAATTAGCCAGTGTGCACCAAGAGGATGCCATTAACGCCCCACATCCCCTTACCCCTCATTTTTTTCAAATGTCTGAGGCAGATCGTGGCTGATAATGGGCTGTACAGAAAGTGTTTGAGGGAGAGTGGTATAAACAAGCCATCATAGTTATCACTGGGCTGAGCTGCTTACTGAACTTTGTTTATTGTGATGGGCTATAGGAATGTGCAAAGGAAAGTTGAAATATGGGATCAATGGGCAGCACTGAGCGAATTGAGTGACAGCAGTTATCAGTCAATATGAAGCCTTCTGTCTGATGGGAGAGCTGTCGTGCCAGCCATGGGGATTCTGCATGTGGTCTGGAACACTTAGTACTTTTACTGACATGCTGTGATGAGTTGACCACAGCTGGATGCCAGCTTGGTGCTCACCAAGCTATCCTATCATTCTTCCCCTCAGCAGAACAGTGGGGGCAGAAAATAGGATGGAAAACCTTGTAGATCAAAATAAAAGCAGTTTAATAAAGCAAAAGCTATGTGGAAGTAAAGGGGAAAAAAAGGTTTTTTTCTATTTCCCACCAGGAGACAATGTTCAGACACTTCTTGGAAAGCATGGCTTCACTATGCATAGAAGTTTCTTCAGAAGACAAATATGAATAGTAAATATCTCCTTTTCCTTTCTATTAGCTTTTACTGCAGAGCAGATTCTCTGTGGTATAGAATAACCCTTTGGTCAGCTGTGTCCCCTTTCCTTGTTTTTGCCCATCCCCAGGCTGCTGATGCAGGGAAGGCATGTTGGGAGTGCCAGCATGGATGCTGTGCCAGCACTGCCCAGCAGTCCCAAAACACAGGTGTGTTATCAACACCCTCCTGGGTACCACTCCAAGCACAGCACTGTGAGGGCTGCTGTGGGGTAAACTAACAGGCCCAGTGCTCGCACATCCCTGAATTACACCTCTGTCTTGTATAAAAGATAATGAATAGCTGTTGTTCAGCTACTAACATTCCTTTGGGCATGAATCATTTAAGGGACTAGTGCAGATGCATTAAGTTACTTTAGTGTAACTGAAAGATTTTCAAAGAAATTCCAAAAGAAGTAAATGTATAGCTATTTCTACTAGTGAGATCACAGTGCTTCAGAAACTGGCCCACTATAGCAGTCATTTAAATTTTCTACACCAGTAATTTGACTGAAGTTGATAAAAGCTTTCAAAAATTGGTTGAGTGCTGGGCAATAGGTTTGAGTTTGTCCCTTTATCTCCCCTTATACCAAAACTCAGCTCAGATTTTTTTTAAGTGTTTCAATAGTGAGTTTATAGCTGTAGCTTCCTTCACGTGGAAAAGATCTTTGTATGATATGGTCCCTCTTGGTTTTTTTGTTGCTACTTTTAATACTCCTAGTCTATTTTATAATTAATCTGGCAAATATCCATCATAAATTGATCTCAAATCACACATTTATAATTTATATTCACTGCTAAGAATCCAAAATGTTAGGAAGCTGTCCACTGAATTTCATAAGCATCTTAATAAATGATAAGATGTGTGTATTTGAGTAAACCAGATGTAAAATTGTCGATTTTTCTTAACCTGTCAATATGTTTCAATAAAAGAAGTCAAATAGCTATTAGAAAATCCTATTAGATATATCATATATAATCTAAACAAATACATATATATTGTATAAAATAATCAGGAAACTTGTGAGAAGTAAATGAGAACCAGTAATGAATGTTGGCAAGTAAGTACTGAGAAGTTTTTTAATTTTTTAGTTAGTAACAGAAATGCACATTTAAATAGCTTTATGACTGAGATAAATCAATACAAACAAGGAAATTTAAAGCAGATGCTTGCTTTCTGGAGCAGGGTCATGATTTGATAAGAGAGCGTATCAACCATTAACATTAGAGGAGTTGCACAGATGCAAAACAGAAAATTGGACACAACAAATACTTGCTTTTCATATGTCCTCCTTTGAATTTGCAAAGGCCTGATTCCAGAGGCAAATGTGTTTGGTGTAGATAGAAATATTAATAATAATAAAAATATTAAGACAATATAAATACTTTTTCAGTTGTTTGCTATTTTAGGAAAAAGATTAGTTTGGGTTAGATGCCTAGGTATGAGCAATTCATCTTTCACTAATGGCTTTTAAGGACTATTAGTACTGGTAAATCCTTGTTATTTATTATTATATTTTAAGAAAAGGTATTGATGCACCTCTAGTGCTATTTCAGTCCAATTTTCTCATTCTGTCATATCTTTCTCAGTTATGGAGAACTAGATGAAGTTCACTCATTTGAGTTGTGTGTCATTTATTTCTTGCTGGAGTTCTTTGCAATACTTTCTATATTGCTTTGACAACCTAAAATAGTCCTAAAATGGAAATTAATTTTCTTTGCTGCTCCTTGCAGCTAAGATTTTGCTAAGTTGCCATCCAAACAAAATAACAAACAAAAAAAATCCCAAAAAAATCACAACCCCCCCAAAAAACCCCCAGAAAACAAAACAAAAAGCCAAAAACATGAAGCAGGTTGTTATTTTCAAATGAGTGTCAATTACTATGCTTTACAATTTATAAATCATATAATTGCATTTGCAAGCACTTCTGATCAGTCTGATCTCTTCTACTGGTAGCTTTTTTTCTCTGTCTTTCATCAATAAACTACTGCAGGTGGCTGTTCAGTGATATAACGATTTGAAGAAAAAGAGTTCTTTATGCTTGTCTGGCTCATTAAACACCTCCAGATTTTCTCCAGGATTTTTCCACACAACAAATATAGTAGTCTGTATTGCCGCAACAGCTCACATGCATATTTCATTTGCATCTGCTCTAGTGCTGTTGTGATTAAGGCATATAACAATCTCAAGATAAATTATGGCATAATGACTTAAGTATCTCTTTGAACTTTTTAATAAAATGCTTTTTTTTTGTCACTTAAACATCACTCAGATGACACTACTGTTCTAATACTTGTTACCAGTTGCTAAAATGTTGCAGTTATTAGAGTGGATCACTAAAGCAAATTTTTGGGCTGGGTAAAAAGTCATATCAGTATATTTTCTGCTTATAAGATATTGCAGAAATAGATAATTCTGAATTTTGCTCAGTTTGTTCAGGAAAGTTTGGGAACCCAAAGATTTTCTGCTGAATTTCAAGGTGTACATAAAAGCACTTTATAAAAGACTGTATTTTCCTAAAAAAAAATAGAAAGGGAAGAAAAAAAAAGGAGTGAAAAAGCACAAAAAAAAAAAGAGCGGAAACATTTTAATAAATTTAGATAAAATTTTCCTGCTGATATTGATTGATTGATTGATTGGCCCTTTGGGACTATTTGAATATAAGAGCCTGTCTGTTGCTGGAAAGTTCTTGGTTCACAGCAAATAACCCTGAGCCCCAGTTCACTTCGAAGGCTCCTAGGTATTGCAGTGACTCATAATAAGCAGTGATGATAAGAAATACCGTTGTTGAACTTTGAGATAAGCTATTGTCTTACTGATGAGAAAGTAAATGCATGGGGTAGACATTCTTAGTGCTGATTATTGCTGAAATGTGTGATATGGCAGCTCTGAAATAAAACATCTATTGAAAAAATGTTACTTATCAAAGGGCAGCTAGATCTGAACTGCTGAAAAGAGCATTTTCAAGGTTGTATGGAAATAGCATTCAACTTTGCAAAATAAAATTACTAGAAATGTGGATTCTTTATCACAAAATAGAATCTCCCCAAGGAAATATCAATCATCAGGCAATACCAGGACTGCCACTAAATATGCTGACCTCAAGATGACAGCTGTAATGGGACATATTCTGCTGATTTATCACGGCAGAATATGCTGTCTCTATGAGAAAGAGCAAACTTTATAACAATTCATCTGGAATTGCTCCACTGTGATTCTCTAGTACTGTATTAGTCTCTCCCATGATGCTGTGGCATTTTAGACCTTGAACAAAGCTAGACATTTCCTAGACCAATTCCCCTCTCTTCCCACACCTGACAGAGGACCAAAAAAATCAGTGCCCAATTCCCAATCCCTCAATTGCAAGGCATGACAGAACCAGGTGTATTGAGAATTTAAAAATGGATGATAAACTGATGAACAAGATGATTGTTGGGAAAATGGGAAAGATAATCCTCCAACCACTGCCTAACAAGTTGTGTGAAAAAGGGTGCTTACAATAAGAAGTAATGCTATGTGTTTGATTTCCTGTGTAGCAAAGTGTAGAATACATATTCTGAAATCCAGTATTCCACAATGAAGAAAAGGGTTTAAAAGTATTGGTTAAAAATTAAAATAGGCCTTGATAGTCACAATGCCAAATTAAATTTCTGTCCTTTTTGTGTGGTTCTTAAGTAATTTCTTTAGCAAAAAAGGAATGTGTTTTTGAGATTAGAAGCTTGAAGAAAAGGGACTGAGTAACCAAAATAAATTAAATTAATACACTACATCCTAACAATAATCAGCTGGGTTGTGATTCAGCTCCCAGCCCAGTCATTTAAGAGCCAAGCATGTTTATTAATAATCACCCAAATTTCCTTTGTGAGTATTGAAAAGAGAAGGGCACCTCTAAAATTTTGTCCACAACTGACCTTTAAGGTAAGTGAAATTAATCACATTTTCACTTAATCACATTTTCATTACTATACACAGACTAGTGAAAATATTTCAAGTTAAACTAACTTTTAAATAACTGAAAGTGAGGCAAATTCCTTTTATGTTGAAACAATAGGGGTTTTTTCATTCTCCATCATTTGCTATAAGAACAAGTAAAGCTATCTAGAAAAGTTTCTTGAGTTACCAGAAACAGTGTAGAACACTGGATGAGAAGTCAACATTTTTCAAAATTCTATAGAAGAATATCCAAAATTTCCATTTTATAAAATGGAGGGTTGCTGCCTTTGCTTGGTGTGTTTATAGTGACTGCTGCAAGAAGGGTCAATTTTGAGACTGAAATGGTGCTGTAGGAGTGCTCCTGAGATCCCATTTCCGTTTTTAGTAAAGTTTGGAGATCCCAGAATTATCCTTGAAGATACAAGTTTCATTTTTTAAGACTGAAAAAATTATTATCCATTAATAATAATAACCAGTTAAGAGCTGCTGGTTTAAATGCTCATGTGAAATATGGATTGCACCAATTCATGTGTAAGTTTTCGAATAATTAAATAGCTTTTTATCTGACTTTACCAATGCAGGAAAATTTATTCACTAATTGGTTATTAGTCTGATGTTCACTTGAACTTTTTCATTTGGTCTTTTAAATTCAAAATAATTTAGAAATAGCCTAAAATGCAGCACTAAATAATTCATAACTTTAAAATATTCAGTATTTTAATTCAGACTCCACTTGCTTGATAAATAGCTTTTGGTGTTTAAAGAATGAAAGAAAAGTAAGACTATATGTATTCCAAAACAAGTAAAGCACATCAAGGGGGCATTTTTATTTTGGGGGCAAAAGGAAAGGTAGTAACGTGATAAATGTCAGCAATTCATGTGATGTGAATGACAGGAGGATTGTGCTAACCTTATGAAGTTCAATAGGAAGAAATGCATGGTACTGGGTCACAATACCCCACAGAGTAAATAGCTAACTGGCAGTTCTACTGAAAAGCACCTGGAGATTTTGATGGACATATGGTTGAATATGAGCTAATAGCACACTTTCATTATGAGCAAAGCAAGCTGCATAATGATCTGCATTAGGAGATCATTGGCCAGCAGATCAATGAAAACAGTTATTTTCATCATAAGTTGTGAGAAATGCTCTCTGTAGTTCTGAGACTCCATTTAAAGAGGGTTTTGGAGAAGTTATCAGAGATCTGGTAAGGGAGCTTGCAAGGAAGAGTGAAGAGATGTTCTAGTTTACTTAAGTAGAAAAGAGGAACTAAGGAGGGATCTTATGGTCTGAAGCTAATGACAGGCTAATAACAGCTCATGAAGGATAGTTGAAAACAGTGGCGTAGCAATTTGTTCTCAAATTGAACAGATACTGATCATATCTGGGTTTGTATCTGGTTTTGAAATACCAGATTTTGATATTGTTTTTTTCCCAACTCTGAGGGTAATGCAGTGCTTCCATCTGACACCTGGAGTTGCTGTCAGATCTTGAGCTTTGGAAACTTCCCAGACTCAAGTAGATGAAGTCATGTCGGGAGTATTCAGTATTGTTGATAACCCACTTACAGCAAGAGAGATGAGTTTCTGAGACCGTTTCAGCTAGTGTGTGACTCTGGTTCATTGCTGCAATACTTGAGTACTGTACAGCAGCAGTTTTCTTCACAATGAGAACTGATTGATGAGAATCTAATATTGCCTTCTTTCTGTAAATGGGTATCAAATGGAGAAAAAGTAAGATCAAGGTTTCACTCTTAATTTTATGTTGAAATGCCTTAAAGACTTGTAGTAAACTTCTTCATGAGTTCAAAAAAAGTTTTCTTTTCCTTCATCTGTGTTTATGGACTCAACACATTAGCAAAGCTAACTCAGCTAGAATACAAAGAAAATATAACTCCTATGACTATTTCTTCTTTTGCCTCCAGTTTCCTTAATAATAAGGTAAATATTCAATTTCTATAATTTCCCATTGTATTTACTGCATAGTTATGAGACGTGTCTTGTCTGTCCATATTTCCTCTCTGCAGCTCCATCTTTGTGGGTGATGTAGACTTCATGAAGTGGGTAAAAGTGTGTGAGATCCTTTCCTTAAAGATTGTAGCACAATGCGCCATGTACAAGGAGGACGAAGGTATTCTTCATAGTCATAGACATCTTCATTTACTGGGATTTTTCTTCAAGAATAGGTATTGAAAATATTAGTAATTGTGCATCAATTGTACAGACACCTTCTTATTCTCAGTGTACTCTTTTAATACAAGAAGTCCTCTTTGAATCTTAGCTGCTTGAAATAGACAGGTGAATACTTTTTAAGTCATATAAGCTAGCAGAAAAAATTAACAAATATTAACTGTCATGCTAATTGGATAAACAGTCAGGACTGGATTAATATAAGGGCAAGTAGAAAACAAGGGTTCTTTTTATTTCCCCCCAGTAACTGATAAGAGACCTCAAAGAACAAGGAAGAGTTTCTCTAATCCAATTCTCTTGAAGAATTTTGATTCCAGACTCGCTGAGACAGTGCCAAGACCTGTGAGTTAATTGTAGACATGGAATAAGGTGTTCTCCATTTAGCCATTTCTCAACACAGTCATTAGAAGAGTACAGAATTACCAGTTTCTTCGTTCTTTCATATGATCAGCAGTATTGTAACAAATACAGCAGTTGCATAAATGTAAGTGGCCAATGTAATATGTGAGTGTTATATAGTTGCTCTAATTAAGTGAAAAGTGGTCTCCTACACAGCAAGCTACAAAGTCCCAAGGCTCTAAAACAATACCATGCAAAACATTTTGAACTATAAAGCTAGAAATTAGACTTTAAACGTTAAGTGGCTCCAATGTTCTGTTCCCCATCACAGAAGCCAATTGCTAGCATTTCTGAGATACTGTATTAAACTTGTTTCAAGTGTTTATTGAATTGGAATCTTGGAAAAAAAAGTAATTTTTTTCTTGTCCTGGTTTGATGTTTTTTTAATTAAATGTTTTGCATTGTGGGCTTTCATTAACAAGTAATTAAATTGTTAAATGTAATTATTCATGAGTGGAGGCTATTATGTTAAAAAATAATATGTTTTATTGGATTTTACATAAGAATCTTTTGCTGACAGGGACAGTAATATTTTTGTTAAAATAGAAGGCTTAATATCATAGTTACCAGACCATGGCAGATGAATCACATAGAAAAGCACAGGTACACTTTGAAATGCCAGGGCATTCTTTCTGCTCTCCTAACAGGTGCTCTTGAAAGCAGATTCACTAAATTATAAATTATCTTTTAAATAAGATGATTTTATTTGAAAGATAAATTATAAAAAATTGATCATACAATTAGATCATCATATCTAAATACTAGATACATTATCTACTTCAAAAATTATTGTTGTCCTCAAACCAAGATGAACCTCCCTGTGAAGAATATGTTGGGCTTTTGCAGGATGCTGTAAGATAAAAACAGAAGTTTTTGCAGCATTAATACTTAATTGTCAGTGTATCATTTTGTCTTTCATTTTGAAGTTAGCGGGAAAGCATTATTCTTGTCAAATAATGGCTATACCAACATGGCTTTGCAATAATTTTGGAAGATGAAACTTTAGCTCTTAAAGCTAGGAAGGAAACTCAGCAGAGTTCATGGGATTACTTCATTCTGTAGTATCTTGAGTTGTCACGTCACCAGATCGGGAAAATATGAGGTGAGCCAGGCAACCTACACCTATTTCGGCGGTGACATTGTCCATCTGATGTCGGGCAGGGAAATCCATGACACTGCCAAAATACTTGCATTATTGAAAATTTTTCAGGTTTGGGATTTTTACCAGAATAAGGCAGTGAACACACAATTTGGACAGACACAGAAAATCTGTCTCATTCTTGGAAAGGCAGCTCTACAGAGAGCAAAAATCTCTGTCTTCATTTTTTATGAAAATCACAGTTCGTTATATCCAATATAATGATGCATTTCAACTGGTTCTTAAAGCAAATACATCAGAAAAGTTTACAGTTGAAAATATTTTAAATACTTGGCCTTTTAAGGAGGAGAAATAGTGGCAAAATAGGAAAATGAGGGGACACATTAACAATCACCACAGTCTTTATTGTAAAGTAGATAAAATAATTAACTGATACTAAATTACCTATATTGAGTTGAAATTTGATAAGAAATGGTAAAATATCTTGAAGATTTCTTTCCAGCATGACAGACATGAGGTCAAGGCACTTTACAGCTGCATTTCCTGGTTTCAGCAATGATTGACTGATGACTCAGCTTCATCTATTACAGTCAACTGTCAATTTACAGAAATATCATTGAACTAATTTCCAAAATGTCTTTTTTCATTCAACTAAATATTGTCTGTTCTCTAGAACTGTGAAGCTGATAAAAATGTTTTAGTGTACTGGCAACCAATTTTGCAAATCAGCACAGTACTCAACTTTTTTTCCAATGTAACCTTGCAATACAATATCTAATCACAACTTCTACATAATTTGAGAATATTGAGCATCAGAAGTGCTGAGTTACACCTTGCAAATAGAGAAAAAAAGTCCTGTAATGAATCCAAACTGATAATCACTGCTTGGAACTTTCAGTCTCTTTTTTTGTTTTACTTGTGGTCTTAAAAGTCCTAGTAATTTTGTTCTGAATTTCTGTTTTTAGCATGAATAAATTTTCTGTACTAGTTAGTGCAACTATAAAAGCCTAGCACAAATTCCCAAGGTATGCAGCCAAAGTGACATAAAATATTTCAAGTCTGGGGGGAAAGCTTAGATTTTTATATGGGCTTTCACAAGGCTTTATTATAAGGAGAAAATAATTTTTGGCTGAAAGTAGTGGAAATACATACTTCTTTTCTCACCAAAACATGTATATGGTAATGAAGCAGTTTCTCCCATGAACTGGAAACAAAAAAAGAGACAAAAATATTTTAGACTAGAAATTACCCTCTCCCTTCCACAGAAATTTATTTGTGGGCTAAAACCAGAGGTTTCTTCAGTCATATTTCCTCTTTCATCTCTATGCTTCTTATAACATCTCTTATTCCTTCATTGTCTGCTAACTCCTCTCTGTTGTTGCAAGTCTTCTGGTAGATCTCCATCTTTTCTCAGAGTACTGCAACATTCTGTGTGTAGCCCTATTCTTTGGCTTTCCTGTGGCTTTAACTAAATCTTCTGCATACTCAAACATCCATCTAGACACACCTGACTCCAGAACTGAAACAGGGCCCTTCTCTTGGGCCTTGACTTATCATGGAACAGGATTGCTATTCTGCTTCCCCACAGACGCACACACACACTGCATCCTCTGTGGTTTTATGTGTGAAACTAAGAAACAAATATATCAACTAAAAAGTCGCATTTTGCTGTACAAATGAGTAAGAGACAGCATAGTGCAAGATAATCAGCTCTGGGTTTATAACCTGAAATGTAATAGGAAAAGGACACTTGGTAAAGACTTTTTTTACAAAGATACCATCACTGCATTTATCTGTTTGGGGAACGTCTGCTGCAATTTTTTTCCCCCATGTGTTCTCATTGATGGTTTTTCATATTTTTTTCTGAAAAGAATAAAATCGGTCTGTTTTTTCTACTTCTGTTCCAACTTTTTAGTCTAATTCCTTGGGGTACAAAACTTTATATAAATCTATTATTCACATGTTCATGTGAAAGGAAATAATCATAGATGAACAGCTGTATCTGAATTCTCTATAGGGAGTCAGTGTTTGGCAGCCTCATGTAATGGTAAATGGTGATAGTTGTTTTCCTATTTTCATTATCAAGAGAATCAGCATTTTCTCTCTGCTCTGTCAAGGTCTTAGAGGAAAAGCAGTTTTCACCATCTCCATTTCAGAATCTCTGTCTAAAAATGATTTTTCTTTTATTTTTTTGACTTAATCTTCAGTTTCCATTCATTTTTAAATAACAGATGGGTTGGAGGAGTACTAGTAGGGAACAGGTTTAAGGTTTAGATTAATTTTTTTCAGGATAAGTGAAACTATTAGCGGTTGGTTGGTTTTGTTTTGGTTTTTTTTAAGAATATATGAAGACTTAACCCTGGCTGTTGGAATAATGGGCTGCCTTGGTGGAGCTGGGAGGTGGCAGTGAGAACATCAAGTGGCCAGTGACAAAGAGTTGCCTTTGTGCAAGACACCAGCAAACTCCGAGTCATGTCATAACTTGAGAATGTATGGTTTTTGCTTTTCAAATACCCAGGATTTGATCCTTTCTTAATGAGCGCAAACTGTTACTGGTGGACTTATTCCCAAACTGCGAATTAAATTCTAATTTATGATTCATGCATGTCAGCAGTTGGTATGGGAATTGTGTATTGGAGATGGAATTCCTCACAGTTTCAAGTATTGAAGAGGTATATGTAAGTAAAGTACATATGGTTGCTGCTTTTTCTTTTTTAAGAAAAAATGTATTCAAACCCAAGCTAATAAGAAGAGAGGCATAAGTCTTGCTGCTCCAATCATATTTAAATTGGTTTATTTGTTACTGCTCCTACCTTACAGTCACATAGTGTTGAGATTGAATAATATGTTAAGCACTTTGAATTTTACACTACTTACATTTTTAAATGCTAGGTATTATGCTTCCCTTGAAAATATCATCTAACCTCCATTTTCTGAGGGTTTTAAACCCTTTAACAATCCAGGAAAGCAACTAGCTCCGGTTTAGGACAGCCCTCTATTTGAAGATGTGTTCTCTGCATGTGTTGGAGTTATTGCAGCTAGAGAGCTGCTCAAAATGGTCATTGTAGTTTAAAGATCCACTGAGTGCCCCACACAGACACATCTGGTGGCAGCTAGCTGAACAAACCCCTCCAAAGAAGGAAAATGACCTAGTTATGGATGTGTTATTATTTTAGAAGTAGTTTTTCTGAGAGTAATGTTTTTTATTTTATTGAACACCAGAGGGCATGAAAGTGTATTTTTACAGAGGGAGAAATGGTTTGCAAGCACGGTTAAGCACTTCTGAAATCCCGTCGCTTTCGTGATGTCAAAACCTACCAAAAGTGGGATTGCTTTACAGCATTACAGAATCTCTCAGTCTGGAAGGCACCTCCGGAAATCCTTTAGTCCAACCCTCCTGCTCAAGCAGGGTCACCTGGAGCAGGTGGTCCTAGACCATGTTGCCTGTTATCTTCATGGCTTTATATGTAGCTTTGATGTGCTCTCAGTGTGGAGTGACCAAAACAATTTAACCATGGTTTTGCATCACTCTTTTTATTTCTGTCAAGAACATTTCAGTAAAATCTTAGTAGGGAATTTTCTTCAGTTACCTGCAGTAACAAACAGTCTAATATCAGTTCAGTTTTCAGAGTTACTTCCAATTCCAAGCATTACCTCTTTCATCCTCTTCCCAGGTTAATTTTCATAATTTATGCTAGGAACTTTATGATAGCACTTTCAATATAAAATCTAAATAAGCTGTTCTCATAATCTACTATGGTAATTCTTGTGTTAGGACTGTACAATTAAATAATTCAGTAGAGCTAAAGGAATGAATTATAAATAAAATTATCTTAATTATCATATATTTAAGCAGAAATTTAAAGAGAATAAATATAATGAAAAATTATTAAAAACTAATACTTTTCCTACCTGCAGTATAATTCCTTGTTTCAAATTGAAGTTACATTTACATTACCATAAATTACAAATTATTATTATACATGAGAGTCATGTGTGAAGCAAGATTCTAGTCTGAATTCAGGTACTGATATCCCTCTAGGTTTAGGTTAAAACATCTAAGTTCTTCACTTCAACATCCTTTTTCACTGCATGAAAAAACACTTACTTACTTATTTATTATAATTTTCATCTTAATAAGCTTTGAAACACACAGAATAGATACCCAAAGTATTCTCTTGAACACTTTATTTAACAGTTCTCTTTAAATATAAAATATGTAGAATGTCGGTTAAGTCAATTTGTTCCTTTAAAAATACCAGGCAAGTTTGAATTTTGAAAGAATATTTAGGTATGTAGACAAGAGAATTATCTCTACTTTTTTCTTGCAGAGAACCACTTCTGAGATTTTCCTGTATTGTTGTCTGCCATGTTGACTACCAAATCATTGTACTCATTTTCACAGGATATATTTTCTTGAAGACTAAAAATAAACCTTGGTTTGATAATTCTCTAAAAAGTGTGTCCTGGGTAGCCCTAATGCTTTTTCTCTAATTGTTCCCTTCTTCTGAATAAGTCTTTGAGGCATAAGACAAATGTCCCTGTTTAAGAACTTACGTATAAATGTTGCCCATCATCTTTAAAAGACAGATGGATTCACCTATCTGAGCAGCAGGAGAGTTGATCCAAGCTTTTTCACTGTCACACGGACAAACGGGGCTGAGTTGCACAGACTTTAAGACTCAGATTTCCCAAGTCTTGCTGGCAGCTAATTCTGTCTTCTGGTGCTCAGACATTGAAGAAGGATCTTTATTTCCATCTTTACAAAAGAGCACTTAATATTTACATGATGCTAACAGGATTTCTTATATGTGTTAACAGCAAATTCAGTAAATTGAAAAGCAGACTGTACACTAAGGTTATTTCTTTTGCATTTCAGCACTGTCCAGAGCTGTCCCATTTTTTGCCCTTGTCCTAAGGCACTTCTCAAATTAGCTGTGATCTAAGTGACTCTGATGCCGCTTCTGTTGCAGTCACCTAGAAGTAGAATGTGTTCCTGCCAAATAGTTCTTGAAATCCCACTAAAAGCATAGGATTCTAAGTGTTCAGAGCAAGGAATGACTATATTCTTTAATAGATCTTTGAGGAGTCGAAGAAAAAAACAGAAAGTCTTCCTAGGAAATTTGCTGAGTATACGTTTTGTTTATCTGTGAAATCCCCTTTCAATAAGCCAGCTCCAAACATGAGTCAAAGGTGCCTGGTAATCGTTTGCACAAGCTCTTCAATTTCATTTGTACTAAAATTAGGTTCCTCAGTAGTTCTAGAGACGCCATTTGTCCTTGAAGTTTATCAGCATCCTTTGAAAGAACAGATAAATAGAAAAGCTTTGATTTCAGGAGTGATTTAAAAAGTACAACATATTTTCTAATGTTAAATGTCTTTCTGTAAATATAGATTTAATAAATAAAATAAAATTTATTGGAAAATTACCAGGAATAACAGCATTTCTATAATACATACTATTTAATCTGATTGCCTTTTAAAAAAATACTTTAAATCGTGCTTTTTACAGAATTCTGTAGTTTATAACTCTAGAAGTTGAAGATCAGTGCACAGTATAATGTTCACAGATAACAGTGTGTACCAAGGATAACGTGTTTACACGGCTGCGGGAGTTGTCAGAGAAACTCGGAGAAAAGCCTTGCTCAGTAAAAGTTTGTGCAAATTTCATAAAAACTCCGCTAGACATATTTCAATTTTCTTAACATCGCTGCATGGCTTTGCACCTGCGTTATTAAAATAACTTATTTCTGAGCTCAGTTCTCACGTGGTTTTTGTTCTGATATTCCCTTCTCCATGAAATCTGTCACCTATACTAGGTTGTGTCTGTATGCGTGTCTAATGGAAGAGCTATCTGTTTAGGCTGGTACATTTTTGACATCTCTCTTCTTGCTCTCCAGTATTAGTACTTTAATCGGTAGGAAAGAATCTCACACTTTTTTTATCCTTCATACGCTTATCTATCCATGTGATTTGCCTCCAGCACAGACACAGTCATTTTACTTTCTGAGTGAGAGCTTCATCAAATTACTTTGGTGACAATGACAAGAGCATCAAACTTCCTCTCACTTTAAATCAGTCATCACTATTTACAATAATTTCCACACAATAAATATATGAGAGGCCACAAATAGTTAATGTCTGATGAAACAAAACCCTTTGTAACGTGTAACTCAAATCAGGTTGTATCTGTAAAGCTAGCACTAGCAAAAAATATATCATTAGAAAAGTTACTGAGAATGCAAACTCAGATATTTTGTGCTGTTTTCAAAGTTATTATGTATTTCCTAATTTAAAAATGAATGTATGTGAGTGCATGGTTATGTATGCGTGTTTGTATGTTCTCCTTCTATTAATATTTAATCCTTTAGTACGATCATTTTATAGGAATCTGGGAGATAATTAAAAAGATTAGAAGTTCACAATTGTTGTAGACTAGATATGTAAGAAACTTTGGGAGAAAAGCTGACTGTTTATATATCACAAAAAATTGTCAGCATTCTTAAGGATGCTCCAATCACCAGAGCAGTATCTCTACTGCAAACCACTTCAGAAACTGTTGTTCAATAAAAAAGCCTTACAGAAATATTTTAGCCAGATTTTTTTTTTCCACAGACACAAGGACTACAGGATTTAGCATTAAAGCCAGAAGGGATGATGAGTAATAATAATCAGAAAGAATTTGCAGTGCAAAGGGGTGCTAGTCTTGGGTAGTCTCTTAAAATTAACGAAACATAGAAAGAACATGCCTTTTTCTTGATTTTTCATCCCAAATGAAATAATTAGTGATTTATTTTGCATTGCACACTTTAATAGGGCCAAGCTGGTGTAAAAATAATATATATTCAGACTCTCTGAAATGTTAAAATAGATCAGAGTGATGGAAAAAATGAATAACTGAAGGAATTCTTGCGTTTTGAAGGAGTTGAAAGTTCAGGTTTTCAGTTTACAACTCAGTCAGATTTAGGTAGGATTTTTTATTTTGGGTGACCCATTTTTCAGGGGAAGAAGGAATACTTCAAGTTTCAGGATACTTTTTACAGAAGAAAATATCTCTATTATGAAGTATTATATTCTGAACATGAATAAGGTAAAAATGGAAGCTAGAATAATTTTTTTAAAAAATAAGCCTGACGTTGTCTAAAAAACAAAGGAAATGTGGAAAGCAATTTTATTTAATTTTAAGCCTAACATATTTTTTGCTTTCCAGCACAGCTTTTATTGAGGTACCTTTATGTGAAACTAAACACTGTCATTCTACTTGGGGAAAACTAGAACGTAAGTTTATCCTAGATTCAAATTGTTCCCTCCTAATTCTTGTTTTGAAGGTTTCATTTGTCTTGATAGCAAGATGGAAAGGAAAAAGTTGGGAATATATCTAGTCCACAACAAAATTTACATGAATATTGTTTAATTATTTATAATTTGAATTGTGCAAGATATATCTTTGAAATAGTGAGTAAATATTTGATTTTAGCTACACAAAATTCAGTGGCATTTTGTTTGGAGATTTCTAACTAAACCATCAGACAGTGTTTGAAAACAGAAGGAATAGCTCTGAGAGAAGCATGTGTAAAATGCTGTATGCTAATGTAAACCATCCTGCCTGTAGTAATGGCCTCAGTTTGAACTCTTTCCGAGCTTCCAGTTGTTGATAAATAAGAATTTTTAAAACTACAGAGTTTATATCATAGAACTGTAGAAACACAGAATGATTTGGGTTGAAGGGGACCTTAAATATCATCTAGTTCTGACCCCACCTGCCATAGCCAGGAACACCTTCAACTAGACCAGGTTAGAAAGAGCTCCATCTAGCCTGTCTTTGGAAACTTCCAGGGATGAGGCATCCACAGCTTCTCTGGGCAACCTGTTCCACTGCTGCACCACCCTCACAGCAAAGAACTTCCTCCTAATACATAATGTAAACCTTCTCTCTTTCCATTTCAAGACTCCTTGTCCTGTCACTACTTGTGAATGGTGTCTACCTTGTAGCTCCCTTCAGATACTGTAGGATCACCCCAAACCCCTCTCTTTTCCAAGCTGAACAAACACAATTCTTTCAGTCTTTCCTTACAGGAGATGTTTTTCATCCCTCTTTTCCTCGTGGCCTCCTCTGGACTTACTCAAACAGGTCCATGCCCTTCCTGTGCTGGCCTACAGATTGATAGTTCCAGAGTCTTCCTTTCTACCCTTTTAAAATATGAGTACAATGTTTCCCCTTTTTCAGTCTCCTGGGACTTCACTTGACTGCCATGACTTTTCAAACATCATGGAGAATGGCTTGGCACCTACATCAGCCATTTCCCTGAGGACTTTGGGATACATCTCACCAGTTCCCATTGTCTAATCTACATTCAGGTTCTTCAGGTGGTCACAAACCTGACCTTTACATACAGTGGGAGGGACTTTTTCCCTCCCAGGCCCATCCTGCTGTCCATCTACTTGAGAAGTGTGGCAAGAGAGGCTGTCAGTGAAGCCCAAGGCAAAAATATTGTTGAGTATCTCAGCCTTTTCTTCATCCTTGTTACCAGTTTTACAGCCTTGTTTAAAAGGGGGCATTACTCCTTCTTTGACCTTCCTTTTCTGGTTAACATACCCATAGAAGCCCTTCTTGGTATTCTCTGTGTCCTTGCCAATTTCAGCTCAAGTTCTGACCCCATCCTAAATAATCATCGTTCTCTATATTTCTGGGTCACCCATTCTCCCTTCAGCTGTCTATGCAGTTTCTTCTTTTCCTTTAGTTTGACCAGTAGATCCCAACTCAGCCATGCCATTGCTGTTGTCACAATAGGAACTGTAACATCCTTTTTCTCAAAGTACAGCAATGCATACAATAGAAGCACACAGAGGATACAGGCTTTGGGGAGGCTGCCCAGGGGAGGAGCATGACTGTGCAGCAGCCACGAAGGGAAGACGCAGGAAAGCCCTCAGCCTAAAATAGTTCTTTTCTTCTGCTTCCTATGTCTACCAGTACTTCATCTGCCAAAATAGGAAAGTATACCACATATTTGTCAAAAAATGTAGAGCAAAAGTTGCAATAACAAAACTGCATAGAACATAAAAGATATACCACCATAATTGTTTATTATATTATTCATTTTTATAAGAACTCAGATTATCTCTGAATGCAATGATTGATTATACCTCTTTTACTTACTGTATTGAGCTAGTTTTTCCAAAAACCACTTCTAATAAGCAGAAACTTCATGTAAAATAATTTTATGTTATTTGAGTGTTTCTAGAAATATTTTATTTTGGTCTGAAAGAAAAGGAAAATGGCTGGAAGAGTCTAGCAACTTCTCTGTAAAAGTCAAGGTGTATTACAGAATTACTTGCTCCTTCATTTCTTTGAATTTCAATAAGAACTGTAACATGATTTACTGCATGCCACTACACAGTGACAATAAGTGGTTTTGGTATCAAGGTATAAATTTAGTCTTTAGTAATCTTGTAAGAAGCTTATTTCTATGACCTTACTGTGGTTGCCTTCATTAGAAGATTTAGTGCTACGGTGAAGGAAAGGCACCAAGGAGTAAAGGGAATAAAGAGAGCTCCCAATGTTCAGTTTATTTGTCTAAGTTTTCTTTATCAAAAGAAATAAAAAGGCAAATGTTGCTGCTGCATTAATGTGTTGTGCAAAATCATTTTTAGAAACAGAATGTGAAAAGGAAAAATACCTGGCAATATTGAAATACTTAGGATACATTTATAAAAATGCAGCTGACCCTGGCTTTATTTGCCCGAAGAGAAATATTGATCTTGGCAATGCTCTCATTCAGTATTATTCAGGCATGTTTAAATTGATCTATTAATCACTCAGACTTTAATGATATCATGATTTTGAAGAAGACTATGGCTTATGATACTCAGAATGCATCTTACTAACCACAGTCAGAATTATTTAAATTCCATTCATTTGAAAATTAGTTGCTACATTATTTTAATTCAATTACATAGGCTATACTTTTAACTGCTCAAATAAAAAAAAAACTTTTTGGCCTTCTTGAGGCTTTCACCTATGAATCCATATTGAAAACTTATGATATGAAGATGTTGTCAGTTGATGCTGTAGTGCATTTTTCAGTGTAAAAGGAGAAAAAATGGTTTCTCCAAGGAGAAAAATGTAGCCAGTCACAGTACATTTACAACCTTTCTGAAGAGTGTACTTACTCATAGAACCCTTTACCATGAAAACAGTACATTTTGTCAGATAATTGATGGGTAATAATAATGTGTCTCTAGATTTATTTTTCCAAGTCTCTGAACTTTTCTGCTGAAGCCCTGACTAATTTTATATTTTCATCTTTGACCTTGCTCTGGATGAATATTCAGTTTCTTGATCAAATTTCTTATGAATAAAGATCTCTGAATTTATTTTGTTTCAAGATCACTGGAAGGGGAGAATGCTCTGCCTACCAGTGTTGAGAGATCATAGCATGTTGAGAGGTGCTTGCTGTTAGCACTACTAAAGGTGGGCTGAAACAATTGTATGCAAGAGTTAAGGCTTGAATAAAAAATAAATAATGAAACAAAAAGAAGCACAAACCCAGCCAAGTAAACAAACAACAAAAAGACACTGAACTGGAATGACCTCAGGTAGGGAGGAACTGAGTTCAAGTCTCAACGTCACTGGTGGTAATTCAGCCCAGGAGTGATGTCATTGAAAAGCTGCAAAGAGGCCTGAAAATTATCTGCCTGACTGAGACGTGCTTTCTTAGAGTGGCTGATCTCACGTAGACCATTAAGCCCTCTCAGGAAAGCTGCTTTAATGTTATAAATTGATTCTCTTAAGAAACTGTGAGGACAGAAGACACACTTGAAGAGAGTTAAGAATTAAACAAAGAGGCCATTGAAGGATTTGTGATTGTGTTTCCAGCAGCAGTTTTACTCCCTGTTTGGTAGCTCCGTGCTGTGCTGGGGTCACACTTTGGGGGATGTAGCAGATTTTGATTTGAGGGATTTTTTTTTTCCTTTACTTTTCCTCTCCATACACTTAGCTGTCTGATGTCAGTTGGAACTGATACCATATTAAAAATACTTTCAACAGACTGTTATGAATTTTTTATTTTTTTTTCTAGACAGCAGTGAATAATCAGAGCATTAGTGATTTCTGGTCTGCCTTAACTCCATAGTTCTGTGCTCTTTAGTGGCTGCCGTAACTATCTAAGGGTTTACCATAAGGGTTCTCACTTGAATAATGCGATAAGAGCTCTGAATATAGGAGATGTTTATGCAAAGGGCAAGCCTCACGCAGTAGGAAATCCCAGTTATCCCTTTAGCCTGTGCTCTCAGCCAGCCACATCCCTGCCAAAGCATACCATAGGAAAAGGACGTACCCTTACACAGTTACAAGCGTTTCATGATTAGCGTGGGGCACTTCCAGCACTACTGTCCTGGGTCCCCTCAGGAATATACTCATTAGACAGTTTTAGAATTAGCTTCTCCCATGGCCTTTCAGTGGGATCCTTTCGGAGCCTATATGCCTCGTCCATCTCCAAGAAATAAGATGAGATTTCGCTTTTTGAAGTCCTACAGGTATCTCTTCTAGCGGCTTACGGTGCAATTGACAGTAGTAATAGTTGCAGCTGTGGATCTCTTTTATTCCTCTAGAGAATTACAGTATGTGAAGGAGTTGGAAGTGGCTTGTATGAATTGTGACTCTCTATAGCTCAGAAAGATTTTGCTGAATGTCATATATTAGAAAAAAAAAAGGTATTTTTTATGTGTAAAAGAAATGTTATGAACAAGTGAACATGGAAGTGTATGAAACTGTACTTTTCAAGTAAATGATAACTTTGAATATTTTTGGCACTCCAAGTTCAGAGAAAAGGTGGATTAACATTTATGTCCATGTTCTTAGGGATATATTAATTCTGAGTATTCTCAGTACTTATAATAAGTTAGCATATTTAATTAAAAATATGGCACACTGATACAAAATATGAAACCTGAATTAATATTTATAGTTGAGGCTTTTGCCAGAAAATCATATTTGTTAATTATTTTTGTGTTAAACATTTTTGTAAGTAAGTATAGCAAATGCAAAAAACACAGATTGTATCTTTTTTTCTAAAATATTGTTTAAAAATAGCAGTAGCAATGTTTGATTTCCATTATTTGTCCCATTAGTTTTCGCAATTGAATCAATATTTAAATATTGAATAAAAATATTTATTCTTCAACTCCCTTAAATTTATTTGTAATATATCTGTGTACATTTTAAAGTAAAATTTGTATATAATTACTTTGTATTTAATTAATTTGTATATAATTAATTAAAGAACTTCCTAAATATCGTCTTAATAATAACATTTTAATCAATGCAACATTCAAATTTATTTGCACCCTTGTACAATACAAAATACCTCACAATATAAATAAATGCTATATGTAGGATTACTGATAGCAAGCACTATATAGGTGAATAATGTTTAAAAAAAAACTGGCTAGGTACTGTCCAACTTCTTTCAGTATTTTATTCTGTAAAAGTTAGTGTGTTCATACAGAGAGAGCTAAGTTTACGGCAAAAAGAATTAGTATTAGTTAAAATTCTTAGCATAGAAAATAAAAAGATGGTATTTGTTCAAAATTAGATCATATAGTTCAGTTGAAATTCCCTTAAGTCAATCTTTTTGTTAGGAATTTTTTGCTTAAAGTAAACTGCATCTTTTTTTTACAGATTTATATCAATATAATTATATATATATATATTCTTTAAAGGCAAAAAGAAACATGTTTCATGTAACATGTTAATATAAGAGCTAATTATTTTCAATTATTTTGTACATATTGCACATTTTCTAATTTTTCAACTGAGCAAAGTGAAAATATTCTTAAGTTTTTAAAATGAAACTAAAAAACAAGGAACCCTTATTGAAATTTTAGAGGTGTGAATGAATTTTGTGTTACCATGTTTGTTTTTTGGGATCTTTTAAGAACTAGGATGAGGTTGAAGCTAATTTTTTTTCAAAGTGTCGTAGTTGTATTACTGATTGAGAGCCATATCCTTTGCTACTGTTAAATTTAACTGTAAGTCTCTAAGAGGAGAAATAAAAATCCTTAATATATATAATGCCATGTCACTGCCATGGCTCCATTCACACTGTAGGTTATATTTAGAAATCTACTACAAAATTTTACAGTACTCAGTGCCTATGTAATTTAATAACCTTGTTTATGTCAACTGACAGTTCTGCTCACGTTACTCAGCCATTTGATGTCAAGGGACTTTGGTTTCTAAAACTGTGTATCTGATAACGCTGTCCACGCATTCCATGATGAATGTGGTTCAGCAAACCGTTTGAATTCTGAAGTTTCCCATAATTTTAAATTTTCTTCTGTAACATTTTTGGAAAAAACAGGATGTTTCTTTTGTGAGATACTCATAATCTATTGCTTAAAGAAACCATCATCACTAGCAAAATAGTGAATTGAGTTTCTTTGCTAATCAGGAAATGCTTTTAGAAGGTAACAGAAGACCCAGGCCAGTGTAAGTTTTCCCAGGGCAGGGGAAAAATATGCCTTGAAACAATTAAATTTTTCTAGGAAGAGCTGGAATGCAACAGTCTATTAGAGCTCTTTTCCCTCTACCTGTCCCATCAAATAAACTGTATCTTAAAGCTTCAGCAAATTGTACTGAACAAAAATAAAGGAGTAGACTAAAAGCTGGTCTACACTCTACCTCAGAAATGCAAGTATTCACAACATTAGATACAGAACCAAGACCAGGAGCAGGTACTTCACAGAGAGGGGACTCAGGAGCCTGCCAAAACATTTCACAATTTACATAACTTCTTGCAGGCTGGAGGAGGAGTGTGGTTTAGTTTTGTAGGGATGTGTTGGGACTTTGTTCTCGGGAAGATAAACGTGCTTCTACTCCAATATGAAAAAAAGGTGTACATCTTAATTTTGTTTCCAGAATACACAAATATGTTCACCTCTTTTCCTTTTTGTTTCCTCTCTCCCTTTTTTCCCTTTTTCTTTAATTTTAAAGCCTTGAGTCTCTCTAAATTGAAGCACACCTCCCTTACTGAAATGTAAATAAGGATCTGGTTTTCCTGCCACATTTAGCTTTGCTCAGGAAAATAGCACTAAATGTGATTATGAAATCTACCTTCTAATAGCAGCACAGTTATGCTTTAGAGCCTCCTGAAACCTCAAAAAAATTAATGGAGATAGAACCTTTAGAGGCTTTTTTCATTATCTCTAAATCTTGTCTCACATAGACGAAGAACTAAAGCACCTATCAAAATTTCCTGTACGTAACTGAGTTGTATGAATAAGAACATATTATATGACACTCAATCCTGCTAGATACTAAATGCACCTCCCACTGACCTACTGGCAGGTCCTCAGGACCACTTAGAAGAGTCTTCAGAGACATCAGGATCTGCCTGGATTGTCTGGCTGGCCATAAAGTCTTTTTCCACCAAATGTGGGTTTTTTCACCGTTTGTAAAAAGCACAGTGATTATCTGCTAAGTAAAACCTTTCTGTGGAAACATTTTTGTAGAGATGGCAAGCTCCAATGTAAAATAGGTGTTATGAAGAAATTACACAGTCAATAATATGTATTATATTGAATAATTAAAGAATTAGTAAGTTTGCTAAATTAATCGCATTGTCAGAACTACACCTTCATTCAGTTAGCTGTGGAGATTCAGGGTAATCATGACACTTATACCTTCATCTGAAAAAGAAAGAGAGATTCTTTGTTGGATGATGTGGTTTTCTTTTGTTCTGCTTTCTTTCTGTTTTTCTTCTTTGGCTGCCATCTGGCATATTTCCCTGGACTAGAGGAACAGTCATGTGGCTGAAGCTACTGCCAACACCACTTTTGCAGCCAGCTGCTCATAGCATTTGTACATAAGGAGGCAGATTCCCTCCTGCCAGATAATTGTACTCCAAGCCACTAAACTCTTGGGAACTGAGCTGGAAAGTGGGATATCTCCCTTAACCAGCAGTTTTCAGGAATCCCTTCTCTAAGGGGATTTCTTAATTATGTCAAAGCTCTCTTAGTGAGAAGAGTGTAATATTTTAACTTTTTGTTATTACAAGCTTGGTGATGAAATGCAAATAGAAACCAGATTAGGGTTTAGTATTTTATTTATTAGGCATTACAGTCCCAGCCCACTGGAAATATCTTGGTTCTCTTTGACAAGCCATTCAACATTTTCTGGGAAATAAAATATTTCAATATATAAATGTGAACTTTTCTAGTGAACACGATGAATCACACATTTGATTATATATTTAGATTTTCATATTTTATAATTCATAGAATGCCATGTCACCAAGGGATGTTTTGAACCTCACTCAGACTTATTTTAGACAAATTTACATGCCAAAATACCATCTAACCAATTCACACATTTGGCAATGTTGACTTGAAGTCTTGGGAAAAGTGGCAAAATAGCAAGGCACATTATAAGTCAGATTAAGTAGCAATAGGAGACCCAGGTGCAAGTGAATCACACTTAACTCTTTGTGTTGCTGCAGGCTTCTCTCTTTGTCAAAACTACCTACAGAGTCCCTGATAGAGAACAGAGTATCAACACCATTTCCTGACAGCTCAGAAAGTCAAGCTCCAGTCCTTAGGTCCCAAAAAGCAAGAAAAATCTGCATAAAAGTAACATGTTCATAAGTTTCAGCTTTTGATTAAAATTCTTTGGACAGAGCTGATCATCACACATGCTAACTGAATCTATCACAGGTTGCATCTGTCAGTGTTTGTTGCTGCTTTGGATTAGTATTACCTGAGAGCTCATTCAGTGGGATTTTGTGGTTCTTGCTGAAGCCTTGGAAGTTATTTAATTAGTGTGAAATAAACAGAAAACAGAAGTAAATTTAAAGATATTTTATCAACAATTTTTTTCCAATTTATACTTAAGCACATTCTGACAGCCAAGGCCAGATCTTCTATGAATAACCACAGGAAACATTCCTTTATACACAGTGAAGTAAATTATGATGACTAGTGTTGCTGCAGTATACAATAAATAAATGGCTGAGCTTTGCTCTTTGTGGCTAAAATGTCCCCACACAAAGCCAGCCTTCGAGATGGGGCAAGAACAGACACTAGAATCCCTTGGGATGCATAAAAAGATTGCACTAGCCATAAAAGCCAGGAAATACTCGGTTTGATTTACAAATTGTAGATGTCGATGAATATTTATGTAAATGTCAGAAGTATCTGACTTGCAATTCCCTGATGTATCACAAATTCTGGGAGCGCTATAAATAGACCTATCATTCAATCTGATACCAAATACATCAGGAACAAGCTGACGCAAGTTCAGCATGTACCATGTCCAAATGTTGTAATTAATTTCTAGATACCTCATTAAATAAGAAAAGTAGTACAAGGGTAACATATTAATCTTTATTTTATGGCATTCTAGAATTTGCTTTTTTTCTATCGTGGATCTGAATAGATTTTTTTTTTCTTTTTTTTTTTTTTAATTGGAAACTGATATTTCCTATTAGAACTAGTAAATCCAATTTATTTTTGTGCTCTAAAAACCTAATAATCTCCAGGTCATTTTGTATTTCAGTTGTCTCTGTGAAAGGAATTTGTGAGCATTAATTGAAAACTCCTCTAATATGCTGAAAGGTAATTTAATGCTCTAAAGCACCTTTCTTCATGGGGCAATAAAGGAAAATAAGAGTGAAGAAAAGAGGCTCCTGCCCACCTAGAAGGGACTGGCATGAATACCAGTCTGATGCCTTTAGTACTAGGGGCAGTTATACTTCAGCACATGGGTGGTCCACTCAAGCTAATCCAGCTCTTGGTCTCTGCCAGCAGTTAGCAGCAAATATTTGAATGAAAACAGCAAGAAACTTGGTGGTTGCAGTATAATCTTCCTTGAGGGATAATCTCCTCAACATCTTCAGTAGTTCCCTGTGTATGAGTATGCCAGAATTCTCCTTACTGTGTGTATTACTTAGCCTAGAAAGTCTGAATATTTTACATATTCACACTAAATTATGACCATTATACAATTAAAAAATTGCTTAATTTTCCTCTTCTGCAGTACTTTTTGTCACACACTTCCACAGATGAGCTCTATGCATTGTGCAATATTTTCTTCATCCTAGTGTCTAATTTTTTCCTTGAAACATTTTTAGGAGCATTGTGACCCAAGGATTTGTTCTTTTATATATTCGTAGGCCATTCGTAGCTTTTTTATCAGCTTTCTAACTAATCTTTTCATGTTGAAAATTTGGTGTCCATAACATTCTTGTGGCCAGTCTCTTCACACCTCCTCCTATCACAATGCTCCTTCTAATGCAGAATGATCAGAAGCAAACGCAGAGCTTCCAATGAGGACAAATGGTCTAGAATTATATTACTATTTTCACGGAAAAAAAATCCATTTTGAAACTTCTGATATTCCCGCTATCTCACTGCTGATGTAAATTAACAGACTTGCTGATTGATTGGTTTTAAGTCATGAGCAATAACCTCCCATTCCTGGTGGTGTCTGTAATGGCCAGGATAGATGTTCAATGTTCTTAACACTGTTGGGTACCTTACTTCCATTTTTCTTCGTCTCTCCACATTCTCTTTTCTCAGAGAAGTTTACAAGGAAACAGTATTTTGTAAAGACAATTCAGTACATAGAATTTCAACCTCACTGGAAATTTGCATTTAAAAAAAAAAAAACAAAACACAAAAACAACGCCCAACCTTGTGGCAAATAGTTTTACATCATTTTCTATGGGAAGAACATTTTTATTTTAAGATAAGGAAATAAAAAAGGTTATTCAGGTTTTCTTTTTTTTTCTTTTTTTTCCTTTTTTTCTTTTCTTTTTTTCTCTTTCCTTTTTTTTTTTTAGTAATGTCTTCAGAATTTCTGACTTATTAAGGCAAAGAAGGTTAAGAAGGCTAGGAAGTCCTTCAGGAAATATGTCAGAATGCATGCAGCTGAAGAAATGGGGGTTTTAGCAGTAGAGGAGACAGATGTTTCCCATCAACATACCCATACACTTGATCATTTTATACATGTGTGCTATATAAACAGTCTGCACACACACAAACACACGTGTGTGGGTGTATCCTACACTGAAGTGTACAAACTATCAGAAATTTTCCAGGAAGAAGCTGAATACACAGCACTTACTTTATTGTTTGTCCACATAGACTTGGTTTTGCTTTATTTGTTTTACCTTTGCAACATTTCCAGTCAATACTTGGCTCTTCAGAGACTTAGCTTTCACAGGCTTTGGTACAAATTTCTGTTGAAGCTGTAAAAGTAAATGACACAGTTGAACAAACACTGGGATCAGATAAACTCTTGTTAACACTAGCTGAAGTTGTTTAACTAGTAAATAAACCTGAAATGGAAAAAACCCCCCAAACTATTTAAAGAGGATGTAATTGTCTTCAAGTGGAGGATGGGAGGCTTCACTCTTTTTTTGGTTATAACAGATGTAAGTGAAGAAAAGAGACAAATATAACAAATTTATGACTGCAGCTGAAGCTGCATGTGCATTACTCTGATAGATGCTGTGAGTTGCCCTGTGAATACAACTCTATCAGCAGCTGCAGGGAAGCGGTCACTGCAGATGGTGCAGAATCTGCTGCTCAGACAGCTCTGGTGTAAAGCACAAGCATCATGTGGCACTATGAAAGTGATATATGTTTTACCTAATTCTCATGTACTAATAAGTGTGGATGCATTCTTAAATTTACTTGGTTTTCCTAAGTATGTGAAATGCACTTAAACTTCTAGGTAAACACCCAATTGCATAATTTTTCTTTACTTCTTGATCTTCCTCATGACTTAAAAAGGAAATGTAAATATGATCATGCATACATTAAACTGGAAACTCAGAAAAACCGGTTATTTTAAGAAACAAAGTTCATCTGGTTTATATCATGCACTGGAGGCCAAGTCAAGTGTTTTAACATCATTTGCCATCCATTGAACCAGAGACTGAGCAATCACAAAATCGTTAATCTAGAAACTGGGTTATGCCTCTAAAACAGTTGAAGTAAAACCCACTGAGTTAAGTTTCTACTGGTGGCAAAGGACAAAATTAAGTCTCTTTTAAACGTCATATATGAAAAACACTCCAATGAACTCGCCATGAAATAACTATAAGATATGGGTTCCTGAAGAGAAATGCCATTGGTATCTAAGAATCAGGAAGAAATTTACAGTAGTCTAGCATATGTGCTTAATCATGTGAACCTTCTGAAAGAAAATGTTGATTTTTGAAGAAATGTTTCTATTTGAAAAACAGGGGAGAAAAAAGAGGGAGAAAAAAGGGAGAGAGAAAAAAAGATAAAAAGGGAATTTAATTTCTTAACATTGATCCTAGAATCCAGATTATTCCTTAATGAGGTAATGATACACTCCTAATAAATGGTGTTTGTTCCAGGTCTCCTCTTGACTACAGTCTTTGTTTAAGCTCTCTCCCAGATGACACAATAAAGAGTAAATCGTAAAATGGAACGTGAAGTATTTGAGGCTTATCTCATTTTGGCATAAAAATACACGTAGTTCTGTGTTACGATAAACTCTGCTTGGGATCATAGGAGACAAAATGAATTCTAGGCAGTGTGGTTTTACATTACAAATACAAGCACAAATTAATGTCAAAATAGGGCTTACTGTTTACAGATAGGAATAAAATTATTTAAAACAGGTAGTATATTAATTTATTGGTAGGGCCAATAGCAAAATGTAGTTATATGTAATTAAAGATCTGTTTCATGATACTAAAAAAATTTCATCCTCACATACAGAGGAACAGATGTGTCTGATTCACAAAAGATTCAAGTTTTGCTGTCACAGCTCTTCAGGCTTGACTACCTGTATTAGACTAAGATTAAAATATAAAGTTTTAGATATATGATACATATTTTTCAGTCTGGATTACTAAAAGCACCATATATTAACCTAAAAATTCATGTAATATTTAAATATAAATATGTAGTAATCCAGGGAGTGTCTGTTAAACATCAGCATTTATATGACTGCCTTATAAATGCTGAAAGTTACAAACTATACGTCTTTATAAAAATCTGATATAAAGCCTCCTTTTTTAGGGAGCCTGATGCTATCAAAAAGTGCTAGATGCTCTGATTTTAGTGAGTACTGTGTGAGGGCCCTGATGTGAGGGCCAAGGTTGAATCTGCAGAGTGAATAAAACAACCCAGAAAGGTTTCCAGCTGGTGAACTGTGATTAGCTAGCAAGACATGGCAAGGAGGCTGTGGCCCGGTGGGCCAAGCGTTCCTCCTAAGCAACCAGAAACAGGACAGAGGACACAGTCTTAAGCTGCTCTATGGGAATTTTAAAGTTTAACATTAGGAAAAAAAAATTCTTTACAGAAAGAGTGGTTGAGGGGCATTGGAATGGGCTGCCCAGGGAAGTGGTGGAGTCACGTCCCTGGAGGTGTATACAAAAAGACTGGATGTGGCACTCAATGCCATGGTTTAGATGACAGGGTGATTTTCGGTCGTAGGCTGGACTTGATTTCCAAGGTCTTTTCCAACCTAGTTAATTCTGTGATTTTGTGACAGGTCCATGTCAGTAACACTAACCACTCCTGCTACCTGGAACAGAATGTGAGGGGCCAAAATACTCTTCTGGAAAGGCCCTTGCTTCAGGGCTCAGGTGATCCACAGCAGCATTCAAACCAAGAAGGGTTTGCAACCTTTCCACTGCATTAAAATAGATTGATCTCAGTCTTCTACAGGACTATTTTATTTTCTGCTTGCTCATATTACAATAAAGTCAACTCCAGCTGTTTTTAGAGATTTTGGAGAATCACAGAGTTTGTTTAAAAAGCCTTTCACTTCTTCTTTGTCCTCAAGCAACTAAATCTTAAAGAGCTTATCAAAACAAGAAAAGCCAGAGGTTGAGATTCTTGTCTAAAACCTGGACTCTAGAAACTTCTAGGAAAATACTTAATCTATGAGACTGGAAATATAATTTCAGAGGTTAGCAAGGCAGGATAGTATGACTTTGACATCCACACCCTGAAAAATTTAGTTACCTATAATTCTAGTTTTCGCTGTACAGAGTGGATGTGTGACCCATAATGGTCATTGTGATGCCCTGCCTTTTCTTCAGGAGTTAAAAGTAGAGATCTGTTAGGCAGCAGTATAATGAATTCACCCAGACTAATGTTGTCATGTAAAACTCATCAGCTGCTTCTTCCCTGACATTCTTTCAAGATGTAGATTTCCCAGCTGTCTAATGCAACTGGTTTAGGAAGTAGGTAAAGGAGCAGCCAGTCCGGGAAAACCTGGACGTGCTCTTTCCACTGAGGGAAAGATTTGCTGGATTTGTACTCTCGTCACCCTTTCTAAGAAACAGCTGGTGTTTGACCAAGAAGATATATTATAATTTTGATCATTTATTTTGAATTAATGTGTTGTTCTGATCATGATTTACAGTAGATAATGTAAGCTTAAATGAAGGAGGATAAAAAGCAGTTAGTGGATGCTGTGAAAATGATTTATTGTAGAACTGACTAATTGATCTGCAGTTCACCACATTCTTAACTGTGATAAAAAGAAATAGATGGATTATACTAGCAATTTATTGTAAATATTTTCTCACATGATGCTTCTAAGTGGTTTAGATAACATTTCCTTTTGGTGCAATATATTTATTTGATCCTGGAATATTTAATTCACCGTTAAATGTCATACACTCTGTTACTATAAAAGGATAAAACTGCTTCCAAGTACATATTGTTTCAGTAAGACATGAGCTTGTTCATGCCAGCTCTTTGGGTTTACAAAGTCACTTCAAAATAGCTGTTTTAGAAGTTATGATAATAATATAAGACAATGTAAAACTCTCTGTGGTAACAATATAAAGTGTTGGGCAACTGCACTGATGTTCTGCAGTGCTTATCCTAACTTTGGATAGCTCTATACAATGGCAGCAGCATTATTTTTGCACTTATACTGGATCCTCTGGGAAAGTGAAGTATGAATATAATGTTAGAAAAACATTGCAGTTCTACGTCCTTAAGAAAAGGGATTTTTTTTCTTCAATAGTTTTTATGTCTTTAGTTCATCTGTATTGAATATTTTTATGTATAACCTAAATATTTGTTTTTCATTATAGTTGTTATCTATTCCTATTCATTAATTGTAATTACTGCAGAATTTCTGCTGTTTTGGGAATTTATTTCTAGCTAACGAATTGCCTGCTTTAGTTCCTTCTTTCTGTTTCTCATGTCACTAAGAATATGTACTAACACCATGATTTCATTTGGCATTGGTAGATTACCACTTGGTTGATATGATATCTATGAAAAAAAATGTTTTCATACATCACAGGAAGAAAGAGAAAATGTCTTTATTTTCTGTATTTCTAATAATCTAGTTATTTCCTTAGGCTTTATCAGCACATCTTTGTTTGCAATACTTGTTGGCAAATATTCAGAATTTGAAAGGTACCTGTTGATGCCTCTGTCAATTAAATTTAACCAAAAATGTCACAAAAGCTTTAAGGCTCTCTAAAGAACTTTTCGTAAAGGAAATACCATTTAAGCAATGCTGCTGGAAATATTTAATTTACAAACTTACTTTCTGTACTATCCAGGCCACCCAAGTGGCACCAAAATTTCCTAGAATGTCAACTCACAAGACCAAAACAACATTCTTGCTCCACACGTCTGTGGCACCCTTTGAAGTAATAGACAGAAACCAGTACTGCTTGAGTCACTTCCTCTTAGAACTGCTGTAAAGTGATTTAGTCAATGCTGTAAAATTTAGCTTGTGTAAAACATCACTTTGAAATTTAATCTTCAGTCATTTTGAAATTATAAAAAGAGTTAATGTTTGCTGATAAGGAAGTCTAGAGTTTTTGATGTTGTTCTTTTACATATTTAGTTCAAAACAAAACTTGCATTTTTTTCCCCTCAAAAACCCTCCAAAATTTTGTAGGCCTAGTCAAAATAGACTGTACAGTGCAGCTCTAAGATGTTTATCCATGTTGAATATTCCTGATCTTACTAAAGAGAAGCCACATGCACTATAGAAACAAACATATTTTGCGTGTAATTTAGTGTGTACTCAAATTCATGAAGAATCTTCTGTAGCACACTGCAGTTAGGGTCCACTGGTGTGTTAGACAAAAGTACAGGAAAAATAATTTCAGGATTGGCTCTTTGACATCTATTTCATTTGCTTCAACTTTGAGATTTGCATGGATTGTGAGAATATAGAAATATAAATTATATATATATATATAATAGTGATCAGGAAAAAAAAAAAATCTGAGTTAGTTCAGCTTCTTGCTGTTTATAGTAGTAAATTTACAGGGAAAAGTGTTTTCCTAGAGCCAGAGAAAATGAAGTTAACTGAACTGAACCTACCTTGCTGAAATGATTGTCAGGAAAGTTCTATAGCAGGATGAATAATCCAAGTTGATTAAAATCAAGGAAATACATGGATGCAAGAGGTTTAGGAAATCACTTAGCACAAAATTCAAGTAGATAAGATTGGACTATACAATGCCCGGAATAGTTGCATTTTTGTAAATTATATATATATACATATATTTTTGTATATTGAGAGGCAGAAGTGACAGTGGAACATGTGAAAAAAATACAGCCCTGAGATGTTAAGAGGGTCAAATACAAACCTGGTTAATAAAGCTGCAGATGCTTTGGTTCCTTTTTCATTATTTATTTTATATTTTGTTCTAGATAGTTATATTTAAAAAAAAATACAAAAAACAAATTGTAAGGCCATGTTTTTTTTGGTGAGGCTTCTATCTTTTGCTTTCTGCAAACTGACTTCAAAAAAAAGTATCATGATATATTATTGCTGTGCTTTTTTTTCCTCTAGCGATGTAAATAACCCATCAGTTTACTGAGTGGTTAGAGTTAGTGTTTGCTGAAGTTATAATGCAAAATGGGGCTGGAAAGTGTTATTAGCAATCATCAACTTCAATTTATAAATCAATCGTAACAGAGTAAAATCAGTGCATGTACCTAAAATCTGTCATGTAAACTGAATATACTGAGCAGTTAAATACCACTTTGTGTACTTAATAGCCATGTTTGCTGTAGCAGGGCTTAGTTGCTCAGGAATAATGGCCCCATCAGCTGAGCCTGAAAGAGATTCCAGACTGATTTCAGACATCAGTAAGACAACAAACCACAGGGGCAGAAGTGAGATCTGAAGTCTAAATTGAAGAAAAGCAAGTCAAGTATTATTGGAAATTGTGATTTTAAAGTTACTTTTTGTGTAGCAATTATATTAGTAGTACTTTTTTGCAATATGTGTCATGTTTTCCACTTTAAGGCAGAATTGTTACTTTTTTGACTGATATACCTTCCAAGCGAAGAGCAACAGGTCCTGTCATTCCCTGGTAGCTGCTCTGCCTTAACAAAAGGGCCTCTCTTAAAAGAGCTGAAGTGGGATAACTTTCAATGTTGTGCTGTCATGCATATTCAGATTTAAACCAGATTCATGTTTACACTACAAACTAGAATTACTGAAGTTCTAAAAGTTTGGTATTTCTGCAGGAAAGATTCAAGTTGTTAATTTCATTACATATTGCAAGAAACAAACGATCATATAAGTTTTATGTTCAAATTAAAACTAGGATACAAACCCAGGATACAAAAAGGATGAAATTGTGACTGTATTATAGGAGAGGCTTAAAGGTTGTTTAGAAAAGTGATTTAACTCTTCTGATGTTCAATGGCTTTTCTTCAGTAAGATTTTGTTTGTTGATAAGAGTTGAAGAGAACTTTTTGTCAGGGAAATTACTCATATTATTCTTAAGCTCCAATGAATTTTTAAAATTCTTTTCTCTAATGCTCTGTAAACCCCTTGGCCATAAGGGGTTTACAGAGTTAAAGGAGACCTATTTAAAATGGCATTCTCCGAAAAACAAAGGAAAGCCAAGCCAGAAGGATTTGACAGAGATTAAAGGCAAAAGTCTTAGACCCACAAAATGAGGTTTTTCGTGTAGAATTTTTTCATATATTACAAATGCAATGCATCTCCAAAGCTACCTCAATCAAGATACACATATATTTTTTTTTTAAATGAAACTCCACAGATTCTTGTTACCGTACTATACTTTATCCCCTGCACTGTATATCATCATGGAAACTATATGAGTCAAAATAGACAAGTTCCACAACCTAGAATCCTCTTTCTAAAGCAATGGGGGAAGGTCAGAAACTTTGTTGTATCTCATCCATCAGTGTGACATGCTAAGGGCTAAACAAGGAATTGAAAGTTGTAATTTTGCTGGACACTAAAATTAATAGAATCACAAAATCATTGTTATTTTCAGTCTTATATTTTCCTTACCATCCCACTGGTCACCTTCTGTTCTATAGATGCTGTTTCTCTCTTTTTGCTCTCCACAGATCTGTTATTTGTTCCCTTTTCAGCATCTCTTTCTTCTTCCTGAGTGTTCTTTTCTTTCACTTTGTTTTCCTGTAGGTTTCTTTTATTCTAGCACTGTCAAATCACTTTTTAAGGGACATCTTTTTCTGCATCTGATATCGCTGTAAATGTCTTTCATTGATTAAGAACTTAGAACATTAACATATTTGAACTCTGACTTATTTTGGCACTACAGGTTTAATTGTCAGTATCTATATTTTTGAAAACCTTCATTCAGATATTAGAAGGACAGAGCTTACCCTGTTTTATTTTGAAAACAAACCCAATCCTTCTCCAACATCCTTACTGTTTCATAATTTAAGGACTGATATTTAGTACAAATACCCGCTGGAATACATTTCAGAACTTTGTGGTCATCCCTATCAAGGTTGTGAATGAGTACATCTGAAGGCATATTGCATTCCTGAGAGCTTGGCCTCTTCCCTGAGACCTTTGAGCCTGCAGTGATGAGCAGCGTGGCACATGTCAGACAACTCAGCCGCAGATCCTACTGCTTCATTTGCTGGGACTGAGCATGTAGAGGGTCTGTATTAAAAAAAACCAAAGCCCGTGCATATCCTTTGACAAGAGGGCACGAACCTTTCATGAGCTGTAAAGCTGAGAAGTGCCATCATAGTCCTAGAAGTCATGGTTTTCAAATGGGCTTTTCCCATTTACTTGACTTAAAATAATATTTTTCTGTTCCTCTAGGTGGCTGAAAATTTATTAGTTATTAGAAAAGTTTTTGAGTCTTTATTTTCCTTAGATGTCTTTATGAGAAAGAATATTGCCTGAATAAGTGGTTTGCTATAAGTGGTTTGCTATAAGTGCTTCTGTGGAAGCTTTTCCAGAAGAAAGATTCCTGCACAGAGCTTTCTCAAAAATTAAGACTCTTATGAACCATCTGGCCAAGAGTCATAAAGAAAGTAAGAACAGAGTGCTTGAGGGGAAAGCTGCTATGCTAGAAGGAAAACACAGTGCAGATGCAAACCAGGAGAACTTCCAATGTACTATTGGGAGGACTTTGGAGAAAAGAGATGGGATAACTAAGCTCCAAATATTCATAATGAGTAAATTTGTTAACACTGTTATTTGCAGTTTAAAATAAACATTGAAGGAAACATAATTTTTCTCCTGCAACCAGTGCAATATGTGTTGGGTTGAGAACTTTTTAGGCAAAGCAGCTTAGTAGCTCATCCTTGTCTTTGCAAAAATGGCATTCTAACTGAGAAAGGTTTTAGATGTCAAGGCTTTTTTTTTTTTTTTAAGTTGTAAAAGGCAAAAGTGAATCATTTATTTGTGTTCTTGTCCAAAGTAACAGAACACAATGGGTAGAAGCAAAAGGGAAAAAAAATCGCTGCCAGTTTCTCTCTTCTTAAATGTCACTTTATCTGGACGATGATCAGCTGGATTGACTTTGCAAGACTGACTTTATTTACATATACAAAAAATGCTTAAAAAGCAAAAATAAATTCCAAACTTTTATAAGTTCATGTTCCAGAGGCAGTAATGTGCATCTTGCTGTGATTTGTAAAATTGCCAGTGTATTTTGAATGCTAGTTCAAATTGAATTATAAGTTACGAAATATGGCCTATGAGCATGTAAATTTAAAAGAATATATTATTACAGCCAACATTTAATGTCAGTAGTTGGCTTTAGCTATGTTTGCAGTATGAAACACAAAACAGTTTTCTGAATTTTTAATATAGTGAATTATTATTTTAAAAAATCAGTTACAATATTTGTAGATTAATTTTTTCTGAAATTTTCTATAAATGAATCTACATGTAAGCTTTCAACCTGTCTTAGAGATTTTTTTATCGCAGTACCTTCATTGTTATCTCAGGTGATAGTTTAAAAAAAAATCAGAATTGTCGTTTCATCTCAGTCTGTTTTGTTTTTTAACCCTCCCTTAGACATGTAATAGAAACCAAACAAGCCACCCTTCAAAGTTATGTGTGAAATGCTGACAGTAGTTTAAAAGGGCTGACTCTAGTTTTTGTAGGTTTTGTGCAAACACACTGAAATACAGCCCATATGGTCTTAACAAATAGTGAGCGCATTCTGTTAGACTTGCTGCACAAATTCTGTTGTTTCAAATAAGAACTGCTGCAAATTAGATTTCTTTTCTCTGTATTCGTGGAGTAGATCCTCATGGAAGCAATTTTCAGGTACATACAAGACAAGGAAGTGAACCGACATAGCCAGGACTTCACTAAGGACAAAAAGGTCCTGACCAATCTCTGGGGCCTACTGTGATGGAGTGGCTGCAGTACTCAAAAAGGGAAGACAAACTGATGTAATTTGCCTAGGATTCTGTAAGTTTTCAACACAGTTCCACACTGAATCATAAACTGCAAACTGGAGAAGCTTGGATTTTAAGGGTAGACTAAGGAATTGGCTGGATGGACACAGCCAGAGAGCTGCAGTCAGTGGCTCTGTGCCCAGGTGGAGGCCAGGGATGAGTGGTGTCCCTCAGGGCTGTCTGGACACTTGGGCTCTGCAGTTTCTCTATCAGTGACACAGGCACTGGGACCGAGGGCACCCTCAGTGAATGTGCAGGTGACAGGAAGCTGAGCAGTGCAGGTGACACTGCAGAAAGGTGGGATGGCACCGAGGGGCACCTGGGCCAACTTGAGACGTGGGCACACAAGAAACTCATGAAGTTCCACAAGGCCAAGGGCGAGGGTCTGCACCTGGATCAAGTAATCAGCAGACACGAGCACAGGACAGGTGACAAACTCACTGAGAAGGATTTGGAGGTTTTCATGGCTGAAAAGATGGACTTGACCCACCATGGGCACTCCCAGCCCAGAGAGCCAAACGTGTCCTGGGCTGCAGCCAGAGCAGCGTGGGCAGCAGGGCCAGGGAGGGGATTCTGCCCCTCTGCTCCGCTCTGCTGAGACCCCACCTGCAGAGCTGCATCAGCTCTGGGATCCCAGCACAGGAGGAATATGTAACTGCGGGTGCAAGTCCAGAGGAGGCCACAGAGATAAAGGGCAGGCTGGGGTACCTTTTCTGTGAAGAGATGCTGAGAGAGTTGGGGTTGTTGAGCCTGGAGAAGAAAAGGATCCAGAAAGACCACATTTCAGCCTTCTAATATGTAAAGTGACTTAGAAAAACAAGGGAGAGCAACTGTTTACAGGGACAGATAGTCATAGAACAAGGGAGAATAGTTTTAAGATAAAAAAGGGAGATTAGATTAGATATTAGGAAAAAATTATTTATTCGGAGAATAGTGAGGCACTGGAACAAGTTGCTCAGAAAAGTTTTGAATGCCCTTTTCCTGGCAGTGTTCACAGCCAGGCTTGGTGGGACTCTCAGTAGCCTAATCCAGTGGAAGGTGTCCCTGCCAATGTCAGAGGGGTTGGAACTAGATGATATTTAAGGTCTATTCTAACCCTAGCCATTCTTTGTCTCTACGATTTTTTTAAGGAAATATGTTGTAAAGTTAATGGACACCATCCAATTAAAAAAAGAACACCCTGAATAAAGAGAAAGACTTGAATCCTTTCCTCTTGTTGTAATTAGAGATTCTCTCTTTCTACATTTAACATAGCAGCACATATCTAGAAGGAAGTTAGCTGGATTGAATTCAGTATTGAAAACAGAGATACCTGTGTTAATCACAAACTGAAGGAGACCATGAAGAAAAAAGAATAGATTGGTTTGTTATATTAGAAGGCTACCATTAGAATATGTAAAAGCAAAACACTATCAAGTTATCAAGTAAAACTGTACCAGTCTCAGAATTGCTGTCCTACAGGAAGCATGTTGAGGTCTACACATAAGTATTCCTCTGTGGATATCTACATAATAGACTAAGCTGTGACATGTTTGATGACACACAAAGTATCTCTTACTCACAGAACGGTAAAGAGGAAGGACGCACATGGTCCATGGCAATGCACTAACAATACTGAAATGCTTGCATCCAATTTAGGCAATTTATATTTCCACAAGAACATGGAGTTTTTGGCTGGTGTCATCTCTGGTGGTATTTATAGCCAACGTTGCTGAGGGTTTGGTTTGGATTTATAGTGCAACATGGTTTTCTTGTGCCTGGTACATTGTTTGGTAATTGGAAATTCAAACATACAAATATGTAATAAAGAGTTCACATAGAACTTACAAATTAGTCCTGAACTAAGTAGAAATTTAGAATCGATGAATGTCAGAACATACTGTATTTCTTCCTCCAGATGCTTAAATATTCAGGAGAAGTAGGTCTTACATGAGTTTTCAGTGGTAGGTATAATTGCTGTACTATATACATGGATATAGTATATATCCATGTATCACTTTGATCCTTTACTTTTACTTATATATCCTTTGATCACTTTACTTTTTTCCCCACTGGGGAGGAAGAAGAGAGAGGTCAGAAGTGCAACTTGTTTTGTTTTCTTTTTTACTACATTAAATATGAACTGAGACAGTGGTATCTTGGCATTGTTCATCTCTCACACAATCCAGATATGATGAAGTGTGAGGCCAAATATGGAATTATGTCAAGTTTACATTTCTATAAAAGGAAAAAAAAAATCCTATCTACATTCAGTTCAACTGCTACAAGTAAGAGAGTGGAGAGGCAAAAAATCTGCAATCCTCATGTTATATAAACTTACAGGTTTTATCCTGATACTACAGGATTTATCAAGTTCATCTTGAATCACCCAAAACCTAGATTTCTAACCTGAAATAGGCAGGAAGCCATAGTCCACAGAAGGACAGATAGACAGCTGAGAGGAGCAGTTCTGTCTGTCTTAAAATAGATGTCTGAATCATGGAAACAGACTACCCTAGCAAGTGCCTATCAGAGCTGTCTCTAGCAGGAGCCTAGCTGACCAGTTTAAATGAGCAACCAATCCTCTGGCAGCTCAAGGCTAGTGAGAAAACTCCTTTCTTAGTGTGCCTTGTTTAACTCTTAGTGAATAATTCATGACAAGTAATGTACTCTCAATGTAACCTTCATTTGTTCTCATGGAAGCTCTCCAGTAACTTGCAACATTTTTAATACATAGCTTTTTCCCTTTAAATACAGTTTTGAGTTTTGTGTTAAAAATCAAACACATTTTGTACTTTCGAGTGTTCATACAAAATATTTGTTTTTTTCTTTTTTCACCTAATACAAGCCAGATTAAATCTTTGGTGTTTTCCTTACCTCAAAAACAAACAAGTGAAACATGACTAGCAAATTTTATACAAATTCAAGTGGATTTTTGAAACAGAAGTATCATAGAGGTATACTTCCTCTTCAAGGTAGGCTTTGTAACATAATGAATAATTTAGATTTAATTTTAGTTCCTGACATTTTTCTGAAGGACTTAGAAGCATGGGTGATGTCATTTTACCAAACAAGAGTCTTATCCATGTCTGACTCATTCAGGTCATGGTCCCATACCTGTGGATGCCAAGTTTCCAGTGAAGGACATGGAGAAATCTGCTCTACTGTTTTGTAGAGAACCCTTCTGTTGCACTAATGTAGCTACTTCACCTCAGATTTGCTTTCAGGATAACATTCTGATAGTAAAAGTTATTTGTTTGCTAAAAGGCAAAATATTACAGAAACATTTGTTTTAGAGTATGCATGGTTGTGGTGGGCATCTTTTCTGTTAATGTTTGATTTTTGTTCTAGCCAAGACAAAATTGGGAAAGCAAATAAAAGTGCTTTACTATTAAAGAGTAGCTAACATACTTAAAAGTTAAGCGTAAATTTTCAGGTTGTACATACAAGTTTTGTTTGCTTAAAACAGTGGTCTATTTATAATCTTGAAATACATGCATCATCTTAGAATGGTGGTGTTCCTAAGAGTCTTCCAGCCTTCTCTTGTTAATCTGGTTTTCTGAACAAGATGATCATAAAAGAGAACATGTTTTACAAAGTATAGTGCTTCTCAGATAGTAAACCTGACACTCGAGAGTAACTTTGTCCAGGACCAGCCCTAATTATGAAATTTTTGTAAAAGGAATACAATTCTCTCTTGCCTTTCTGAGCAGCCACTGCTTCATTTGGAAAAAAAAAAAAAAAAAAAAAAGTCAGTTGACTTTTTTTTTTTTTAGCCTGAAAAAGTTGACATATTACTCTTGGAAACCATAACCACTGCTTAACTCCCTACTGAGTTAAGTATGAGCCACCAATGTTTATTTTTCAAGCAACTATTTAGCTAAGAAATTGTAGTCCAAGTTTGTGTGGAGCAAATAGTTCAAAAACAGAATATCTGATAGTTTTTCCCTTTAACTTTGTAATTAGTGCTGAATTACTGCAGTAAGCCCATTTAGATCTGGCAAAAAGACTACGTTTTTATAATGCAACCTATCTTTTTATGTCTATGTGTTCATAGACATTAGATAGATAGATAGATAGATAGATAGATACCCATGGTTCGGGGCAGGGGGATTTTTTAATGTTTATTTTTATAATAAAGAGAAAAACATCCTGACACACTAGGCAGCCTTAGCTCAGCTGAAGTCCGAAGTTTTTCAATAGGGTAGTATTTAATTTTAGGCTTTTCGCTGTTATACAGCATTAATCCAACATTAGCAGACATCATTTATTCCAACCCTAATTACAGATGTAACCATAGACCACAGCACAGCTGATGGCACTGTTTGCCTAGAATATCATGTTTCTCAGAAAAAAAGTGCTCTTCTACTCTGAAAACGTAGCTCTTTTTATTTTCTTTTTGAATCTGTAGCAATGAAGCTTTATACAGGTTCTGTTTTTATTTCTACAATGGAATCTATACAGAACAGCAATGGTCAGTTAGTAATGAGGTTGCTAACCTCTAATTGCATAGCTGATTAAATTAAACAAATTAAATGTAGGCAGAAATAAAGGCAGAATATATCAAGAATATGCCTTTGCTATGTAAGGCAGTGAGGCAGTGTAAGGCCTTTCTGTGACACACACCTCCTTTACAGCTCATGGTAAAGCTCAGACAGCAGCACCAGGCAGCTTCCAAGGAAACTGAGATTGAGCATCTTCAGACAAGGCATCATATTAGAGTTGGGTATTTTCACAGAGGACCCCCTTTGCCACGCTGCTTATGAGGAATTTTGCACATTTGATTGTGTGTAAAGCCTTTGTAGAGCACATAGTAACTTTATTTACACTGCAAGAACTGAGCTAATAAAAGATATTTATTTGTAAGTTGGGTAGCTCAATCCAGGCAGCTAGATTTAAGTGGATTTAGAAAGTAAACACCAGCAACGTACGCCACGTTTCTTCTGTGCCCTTTGGTTTGCCTTTTTTCATTCTTACGAATTCTACGCTCTAGTTATCATTACATTTTTTAATTATTTTACTTATGCAGTTATGTTTAACTTTTTCCTCTTTGCTAAAGGACTCCTGTCAAAAGGGAATATGCTAGAAATGAATGGCGAAGTTTGATTCTCTGGAATTCTAACCCTGCAAAAAAGTTTCTAAAATCACTTGCTATGTTGAGCAGTGGCAAAACCTGCAGCTGGGCCAAAAATTTTTTTTCCAATCCTCTGACTTAATACTTGTTTTTGAAAGATACATCTCCTGAACCTACACCTGCATTACTAGTTCTCAGGCCCTCTCATGCAGGTAATATGAGAACATTTTGTTAATCTTTTCTGTCCTCCAGCCTGTTGTGCAGTACAGCACAGTAAGAAGATAATCTAGTTCCATGGATGAACTAGAACCTGCAACTCAAGAGTTTCACAAAACTAATTGGTGTGGTGCTTAGTTTGTGAAAATATGTTTACTACAGTGGAAAGGTTGAGTTCAAATTTAAATGCATATTGTTTCTTTATTGAAACTGTATTTCATATAAATGTGTAAACTGGAAAATATATATGAAGAAAGCAAAGATACAAACTGAGAGCAAGACCAGATGCAACAGTAACTAAGCAATAACAGGGATAGTCCTGAGTGAATGAGCCCAGCTCCAAATTTTATAATTTACTTTAGTTATCCTACTTGAAAAAAACCCACAATGAAACTAAGATTGCCTATCAAAAGGCAGCAGATTGTTTTATATCTTTCATTTTTTAATATGTATTCCAAACACCATGCTTAAGAGCCCAGTCATTATTTATGTCTGAAGGCTTGAGTTTGTGAATCCATTTCTTCAGCTTGCATCAAGCAGCAATAATAACCCGGCACCTATTGCATGTTTTTTTTTCATCAGTCTGATGTCCAAGTGCTTTTCAAGCAGCATTATGTGGGTTATCTCTGTTTTACGAACTAGGAAGACAAAGCTCAGAATGTTTAAGCAAGGTTTCCATTACCTCAAGAAAGAGATGTTCCCAAGTATGGAACAGTACAGTCAGTCCTGTACCTCATTCCCTAAGCCGTGCTTTTCGCAATTCATTTTAATATTCAATTCTTTGCACTGTAGCACTGGTTTATTTCAATTAGTTACTAATTTGAGATAAGTAACTCAGATATAAACATGCTCAAAGTGGGCTGAATCCAGAACACTTTTCATTATTTCTGTATATCTGTTTTATTTCTGTATCTTTTATTCCTTAGATGTTCAACTATATAGCTAAAACCTCAGTTGATGAAACATGCAGATAAAAAATATTTTTGCTTTTCTTGATGCTTTTATTAGTATTTGTATTTGTATTTGCATTTATTAGTCCTGAATGTCTCCATCTTTTAGTATTTTCATTAATTTAAAATATTTTCTTCATTATTTTTATTATATAGTCAATACTTGCCTTATATGTGGTGGTGTCCCAACAGCACTTCTCTTACAAAGCCTTTTTTCTGCTCCGTAAAAAAATAAAAGTATTCCAAAAAGGGGAAAAAAAATGTGTGTTTTTTAGAGTTTTTTTTAAAGTTACAGAATTACATGCACAAATAAGTTATTTAAACAATTGGCATTTTCCTACTTATTCTCTTAATTTTCCTTCATTTTATTTCTCTTCATTCCTCAAATGATGAGAAGAGTTTTTATTATTTGACCCCATGGAAAACGCAAAAATAAATGCGACACCATATTCTATGAGCACTGTGGACTAGTATGCTCCTATTTTTCCGTAAAACTTAGACAAATCTGCCTTTGATATTAATTGTAGCACAAAAGATTTTATGTATGAATTAGAAGCTATTGTTAACTGCCAAAGTTGTTCTAATGGGCTCTCTAGAAACCTCTCCAGAAGGTTGGCCTTTCTCATAATGAACATTAAGAGGCTTCTTCGTTTTAGCTTCAAAAAAGTCAGCTAATGAATTTCAGATAAAAACTACCATTCCCTAGAGGACTGTGAGCTCTCCTTCCTACTGATAGACTCCCTTTTTTGTGGGAAGCCTACAATTCAAAGGTTGCTCCCAGAAGACAGGCTCTGATTTGGCCGCCTGAAGTATGGTTGCTTAATACTTATTTCATAATAGTTGAAGTGTATAGGCACTTGGAGAATAGGAGTTTATTTCTGAGGAGCTGAAGATGCAGACTAACAAAGTAAGCACGTTTGCAGTGGGTGTCAGAATTTGGTTAATGAGAACTGTGACAGTTGGAGAACTGCAACCCCATGAGAACCCCATGAGAACTTTTTTCTGAATTGCTAGCGAAAACCAGTGACTTAAATATTTGAGTACCTGCAACGAGAGTACATTTGCATAGTAGTAGTCTAGTATAGTAGTGCTTGGTATCTAAATATGTTGTTACTAGTTGTATTTCTAGTAACTACAAGTAAGAGGAGCCATCTTGTCTGAAACACTATTGAAAACAGACCATCGTGAGATATTTGCTTTGTGGCACAGCAGAAATAGTCTTTGAATATTCCATTTCAGTATGGTATTGCAAAAAACTTAATCAGAGCTCTGTTTTGATTCACTTTGTGTTCCTACATAAAACTCGAATAATGTTTGTATTTATAAAAACTAAATAATCAAGAAAACTGAAAAAACCCCAAACAAACAGCTTTAAAATGGCTAGGTATTTTGTAATGGTCGAGGACTTCTATTTTTCCTTATTTTTTCTTTTTCATGACCTATTCCATCTTTTAAAGGAATAAAAAAGTTTCACAACATGGTGTCTGATTTATATGCACTTCTATAGACGTGTGACCTGCACAGTGACAGACCCAACTGTTACTAAAGGTCCTATGACTGTATGACCCTTCAAGCTAAATTTATCACAGATGCCTTTTTCATTCATTGAAGTCAACTTTTTTGATTCCACAGGACTCTTACAAAAGGTCCTATTTGAGAGATAAGTGCCAGAAAACATGAAAACCATGAAGAACAGAATGCAGAGCCAGAAACATTATTAACATTCCTTCTCCTGTTGTGGAACACTTTATATGCAGATCACTGGCAAAAGCCTCCAGGGCAGTTAGGATCTTTCCTGGTGATATACAGTGTAGTTGGTAATGCATTTTATTGTACTGTTATAAAATAAAGTGCAAAGGTTGTAGAGATCCTTACACACATTCCAGTTTGATTAATTTTTTGATATTTTGATGCATAATCTATTTACAATATTTTCCTTCTATTTGCCAAGTCTGTAAAAAATTTATAAATGCAATCTTCAGTTTGCATTTCATAGTGCTTGATTTCATTATTAACATAGATGCACTTCCATCCAAAATAATGTACTGAAATGCTTGTAGAGACTGCAAAGGAATGGCTATTAAGCATGTAAACACTTGTTCAGCAATAAATTTGTTCTTTCAGTTTAAAACCAATTCTAAAAAGTTCAGAGCATTTTCAAAAATTTATAAATTAAACAATATAATCCCTATGTTTTTTTGCTGCATTTTTCCCTCTTTTACTGCTGAAATTGCCAAATATGTTAACATAGGACTTAACTCTCAAAGCTTTTATGGTAATTTTTTGGCTAGAAATTATAAATGCAATTTTTTTTTGGTAATGCATGAACTATTATTGTCATTATTATAATAGGAAGAGATATCTGCAGTACAGCAGAAAGGATTTCATGTTATAGTTCTTCAACTAAGGTATTTTGTCCTTCAGTGATTAATAACAATCACTCTCTGTATGTGTGTTTGATTTTAACAGTCAACAAGGAATTTAATTTTTACTTAACTTCCCCCAAGGTTCTGAATATCTTTCAGACAGGGAATACTTTCTGGTTTGTGAAGTTAGACAATAGTATTTATTCACAGTATCTAAACAAGTGTTAGGAAAAAGAGAAAGGGAAGAGTTACATTTCTGGAATGAAAAAAATCATTGTTCCTTTCTTTACTCCACAGAGACTAATATATCTAGAATGTGTGGAAGTGGAATTTCTCTGCAAACTCAGAAATGCTACTGTAACTTACAATCATCCTTTCCTTTTATTTCTTATCCATTAGTATTGTTTCTTCTTTTACTTTTTTTTCTTTTATTCTTTTTATTTTTTTAATGTTATTGACCTTTAAACCTGTTGTTATCAAACTGCAAGAAAGAGATAGTGACTCTTTTCAGCTGCCTTCATTCTCATGTGACCTGAAGGGAGAATAGGTTGAAAATAGACTAGTTCCTCCCAGGGCAATACAAGACAGAAGAGAAAAGCACTGTCATTTCCGAACAGCACAGTGCTAGAGTAAACTCAGCATGAAAAAGGAAGGAGTTGCAGCATGTTAGAATTCTTCCTCCACAGCCTGGATTTTTACACGAGACGGACTTGGGGGTGTTAAAAAGCAGAGGATTTTAAAAAATACTTTGAAATGGAGTACTTTGAGAATGAGCTTTTTAAGGAAAACTGACGTCTGACTGCTAGTAATACTGAAGGAATTTTTCGAAATGAGCATTGTTATGAAGCCAAGATCCCGATCTACCAGCTCCTTAAGGACTGCCGACGCAATGTGGTAATGTGGCTCGCTTGTTTCTTTCAGCCTCTCCTTCCTATTATGACACAGAGATATGTCCCAAGAAAGACACAGGCTTTAATTTTGACTTGATAGATTTTGCATGGTTATTGAAGATATTCAGCTGTTCGGTTGCACAGTTATTATTAAGAAACAAAATGATTTAGCTTTTTATTGTAAAATATAGTTTATATGATTTTTTAAAAGAGAACTCTTTACATACTTTTTGTAACACAAATTTTTCCCATTCCGCAGCCAAGGTTCAATCCTTAGAGTTAAAGATACCTTCTATAAACGTCCAGTAGACTTATTTCAGTAAGAGAAATCATAACAAAAAGCTTGCATTTCTGAAGGCTGGGGAATAAAATGAAGTTATAGTTTGTGTGAGCTATTTTGGGATGCTTGCATGTAGTTTTGCTGCATAAATAGACTGAGTGGTAGAGATGTGTCCTGGGAAGCAGCAGACTTTGTAGCAGCATGTGTGAGACTGTGCTGTGTTATGCTTTAGTGTTTCCCCTCCTCTTTGAGGCTTAGAGGAGTAGAAGTAGCCTGTGATATTGATCTGTCTGTATGATTTTCATGCAGATTTTTTCTGTTAGTAATCAACAAAGTTTTTTCTTTTGAATATTTTTTCTTTATGTTTTTAAAGCATATTTTTATGCTTTTTAAAGCTTGATAGGCACTGGCAGATTTCTATTAAAAAAGAAATAAATTCCCTTAACTCTCTTCATGTGTCCCACATTTTTTCTTCTCTCTGTGTCTTAATAAAACCACTATAATTTTAATAGACATATAATAGACTAATCGTTCAGAGCTATATTTTACAGGTATAAAATTATATGTTTTAAAATACAGCTTTTTTGTATATATAAATGCCCGATTACTGAGGGATAGACTAGTAACTAAATATAGTTCTTTGTGAGGAAATACATCCAGTTAATTGAACATTAGCCTTATAAAAACTTTATGTTTCAAGCAGTTTTGGCTCTGAGTTAAAACCATGTCAATATTACTGTTAAAGCAGTTAGTAATTTCTTCCAGTTTCCTTTTACTAAAACCATTCTGTAGTAAAAGAAAATTAAACAAATACACTATTCAATCTAAAGAGTAGTCCTAGTTATTCTCAGAAAATGCTAAGGCAGAACCGTGTCAAAATAAATGCAGTAAGTAGTGTCTCTGTCTCTTTATTAAAATGAGTACCATGTTAGTAAACTAAATATTGCTAAAGTGCTACACTCTGCAGAGTGTCTCCAAGGAAGTGAGCTAAAACATACATACCTTAGCTGTTACGTACAACTGTGCAAATAAATCAGTACCTCTGATTAAGTCTGCCTTTTTTTTTCCTTTTTTTTTCTTGTTGTTGACTGCCTCCATTAATTCTCAAAGGAAAAAAAGTTCTGTGTAACTGATAGTTATAGGCTAATTTGAACACCAAGCATTCTGTCTAAAATACCTTCCTGCCTCCCTTTTGTTGCTGTTGCCTTTAGTTATAACGCTAATCTGATATCTGAGAATACCTGTTCTGCTGGTTGTGAACTGGGAGTCCTCTGCTACCCTGCTGTTTTGGAACACGACCTGAGCTCAGAGGTGGCTCTCAGGGAGACACTTGAAGGCTGCTGGAGAAGGTACATGCTGTTCTCTGGCCATGTGGAGCAAAGCCAGGCAGGCCCTATCCTACAGAGGGAAAACGGAGTGCAGAGATAAGAGAGAACAGAGGGAGCTCCTGGCTGCCCACACCGAGCTCAGCTCCTGGCTGCCTCTGGTGAGGTGGCAGCTGAGGCCAACCCACCCTACCCACATTGCCCACCCAGCAGCCTTCAAGGTGGGCCTGGGCAGGACCAGCTTCCAAACCATCTGCTGGACTTCGCTTTGTGTGCCTAATTGCCTGAATCTGTGGGTTTGTACCCATTGGGTCAGCACCTTCCTGCAGTTCTCTGGAAGAAAACAGCAATATTATAGTCTTGCCACAATATTAATGCTTAGGGGCAAATTAAATCAGGATTAAATCAATGGCACTGGTAGGTGTTCAGGCCAGAAGACAGGAAAGCATAATTCTCCTTTCTGAATCTGCTGACATAGTGACCCCACTAATTTTAAGAGGACCAGGAGTGCCTGGGCAGAAGGAGAAGATGGATCGCAAGCACATGAGTGACAGGACTGTTTTAAAGCATGGATACCCCTCTTAAAAGTGTTTGAGATAAAATGATTCCAGGTTTTCCTCTGCCTTTTCCCATGTGAACAAAGTTCCCATGAAGATCAGAAACACACAGAGGCTGGTGAGAGGACAGAAAAGATGTAAAGATAAGCCAGAGAAAACTCTGCTCCTGGTGCCCTGAAATCATACTTTCTCTTTGTCCAAAAGATACAATAAGTTCAGTGTAAAAGTGTATATGTGGCAAAAGTATGATATTCTTTTCAGTATCAATATTGGAAAACAATCAAAGGGTATATCCCCTAGTGGTACTCTGATGGGTACCCCAGCTGACTTTGAGCAAATGCAGCTGAGCCCAAACTGTGCTTCTGCCTCCCCATTTTAAGCTGCTTGGGTTGGAGAATGGCTGCTGTTTAGTGTGGTGGTAGGGTCTGTAGGCATTCCTTCTTTTTCCAATGTGCCTTGGAAAATTTATCCTCATGTTATGATGACTGAAGTAAAAGCAGATGGTTGGTATTTATACAAAACAAGAAAGTGACTTTTTTGAGGGTTATTACCTGTTGCATTAATGCTGCTCAAGTGCCACTGACTCCCATTCGTTCTCCAATTCAGGGTGTGATTGTATCATAAATCTACTGGAGAAGAACTAGAAGGAAGAAATGATTGTGTAGACTTTTCAACTAAGACAACTGATGTGTCTTTTTATTATAGAGAGGAAATAACAAGGTAGTAAGGAAATCACAGTAAGTTAAACTTTGGCTCAGACAGCCAAATGAGAATATGATTACATTTTCTTGACTATTTGCCACTGAACATTAAAGAAGTAGTGCTCTGCTGAAAATGTCATATTCCTGTTTCATTTTTTCCTTTTGAAATGAAAGTTTGCATTTATAAAAAACCTGTTTGGATGAAGTAAATTAAAATTTTAGAAGTTTAAGTTGAGAATGCTTGCTTATGGCAAGTCAAGCAAGTAGTCTTGGTTGCTAGTCAAAACCTACTGGCTGGAAATGCAGCTGATCAGATTTTAGAACTGCCTTTGTTTTTCATGATACATATAGGTAGCCAAAAGAACTATAAGCCTCTGGAGTATTGCCAGTTTTTTTCCACAATTCTTCTGCATGATGTGACTAGAGATAGTTACCTGTTTACTTTGAGAGTTGGCATTTCTAGGTTTTATTTACTTTTTGTAACACAGGCCAGTAAAGACTTTTCTGGGTTTTGGAACTTAGGGTTGATCTGCAAAGGACACAGCCTACCTAGTGACCCAGAAAGCAGAGGTCTTCAACAGCTCAGCCTGTGGAATTATGTGAAACAATGCACCTGTTCTTACCTCTGTCTAGAAGTGGGTGATACTTCTTGTCTACAATATGATGAAGTTTGGTATATTGGGAATTGTTGATGGATGTTGTCAAGTATGGATTTCTCACTCTATGACATATTTATAGATACATGAGACAAAAATGATCTCTCTTATGGACTTTCTGTGACCCTTAATAAGTGGGTCACAAGACGGGGGCTAAATAAAAGTTTTATTGAATGGAGACAATAAAATTCCTTTGGCTTGACATCAATACATAGCATTGTTTCTGTGGCAGAAGAGCTAGAAAAAAGGAATGAGCTGACATTCAACTATGCTGACCTCAGGTAGCTGCACTGAGCTTAAAGGTACCGTGAAGTTTCCTGACTTAAAGGTACCATGAAGTAGAACTCTGCAATAAGTGTGGCCCAGCATTTGGTAGCCCTGTCTGACAGGAGGAAGGTGTGGACACACCATAATGTTTAGGGACTGGCTGTCCCAAAACCATTCAGTTCCTTCGTTAATCCCTTGGTGCTAGCAAGCCTATTGCCATTACAAAGACCATGTATATATTCAATAAATGATACTGAATGAGTCATATATGTCTAGGTTATTATTAACAGTCTGTATTTAAAGTTAGCTGCTGACTTCCAGGCTGGGAATCTCAGTGCTGGTGAGATCAACACCAAAACCAGGGTATTCCTTGAAGGAATCTTTGCCTACAGGGCAGAGAATGGAAACATATCTAAATGGATATGTGAACAATACTAAAAACATTCATATCACTTGGCTGCTAAAGGGTTAAGGTTTTTTTATTTCTGTGTTGGGTGAATTTCTTTGCCTCTCCAGTATTATGATTGTTTGTGTGGGGCATTGTTGGTGATATTACTTGTCCCTTGTTGCCATATCTTACAAAACTACTCTCAAACAAAAGTGCGTTGGGACCTCACATAATATCTAATTGCACTTTCAGTAGTTGAAGGTATTGAATAGAGTGTGCTGGGAAAATCCAGTTCAATCTGCACACCATCCAAACTCAAAGGCACGGATTGAAATATAATTATCATATGCAAAATTGTGGTATTTCTGAATGTTGAGGAAAGCCTGCTAGCTTCAGGTAGCCTTTCCTACATGAAGTTTGAATTTGATAGAATTCATAGGTGACTTAATTAAGAAAAACAGGCTTTCAAATCTTGGCAACCATAGAAATTCAAGGTGGTCTTTATGCTTTTATTTATTGTTCAATGCTAATGAAGAAGTCTGCATAGTCAGAGTGACACTATTTTCCAGACTGCAAAATGTTAAAAGGTATTATTTTTACAAAATGACAGGGGGAAAAAATGTAGTTTTGGCAACGAAGTAGTGGATTTTGAAATTATCAAGTAGTCTATTTTCTAACAGAATAAGATCTAATAGGCCTGGCCAACAGTCTTCCTAACCTAGTATCCTGTCATCACCTGCAGCAACAGGAATACCTGAGTCCCTTTCCAATTTCTGCAGCCCCTCAGGTTGCCCAGCATTTACTGGTGTTTTATTTCGGATGTAACAAGGTTCATCCTGGCCTTCTCTTTTTCAGATCATCTGTGTACCTGTTTGCCTATAGTTTTACCTAGTCTCTTTTCTGAATCTGGTGGTAAACTGTTTCCCTGCAGCCTCCAGAGTACCTTTCTATCTGTGTAGGAAAGCCACTTCCTTTACTGTGCTTTAAAATGACTTCTGTCATTGTTGTATTTCATGAAAGAATCCGCCTTCAGTTATCCAACATCTTCATTATTCTCTAAAGTTCAGTTATAATCGCCTCAGCCTTTTCTTCAAGAAATTAAAAAGTTGTAGCCTCTTTGTATTTTCCTAAACTGGCTATGGCCCCATCCCTTGATCATTTTAGATCCCATTGACTTTATTTACTCAAAGACCCCACTGTGTCCTTGAAATACAAAGACCAGAGGGCAGGCATTACCCAAGATGTGAGCACACCAAAGTTCTCACACAGCGGTAAAATTATCTGGTTTTTTCTCAGCACCTTTTTTGATGTCCAGTATGGTGTTAGCTTTTTTGACTGCCATTTCAAGTTGAGCTAGTGATTTTAAATAATTTTTACTGTTTTTTCTAGCAATTTTTTGGCATGTTCCCATCTCTGTATTTTTGTAGAGCAGAAGTATTAGACTTGCCAACATAAAATCCTGTTACTTTAACATTAATGTGATAAGAACTGCTGTCTTGAAATAACAAATGTGGGATTTTTTAAACAAACAAATATTGCAAACCATGCCAAAGAGAACAAATTGCAAAGTGACTCCAGCAAAGAAAGGCACTTCCTCAGAGATACTTTCTTTCAAGCTACATCCAGATAAACATATGTAATATTCTTCACCACACACAATGACACAATTTAGTTCTCTGCCACTCACTTTAGTGTATTAACAATCAACTTCCAGTTTTCCTGAAAATATAATCTTGTCTTTACAGCACAGTTCTCATACCTTCTCCCTGAGCACATCTGTATGTCATCAGCTTGTGGACAAAGCTCTGTTCAAATCTAACAGCCATGAGGCCCTGTGAAGATGTGGCACTTCAGTGTCTGTCCCTAGTGTAAAATGAAGGAGAGGACAACAAGTTTCATGGGGAATTCACTTGACAGCTCAGCCTGAATGACCAAAAGCCCATTTACAGCTGGTTCAAGTGAGGATAGAAGGTAGTCCCAACCTGGGTCCATGTTGAGGTACCATGATGGAAGTCTCCCACTACACCAGGTCTGTTTGCATTTAGTTTCACATCATGTGGTTATCTTTCTTCTTACCTTGTTTTCTGTGTAAGGCATAACAGGTGGGATTGAGCTCGTCTAGAAAGATTTTTGTCATACCTGATCTAGTAACCTCCTGGTGGAGAGAAATACTTGCTCTCAGGGTCTGTGACATATTTTAGATGTCTGCCTCAGCGAAAGAGGTGCTCTCAATATCACTGATTTTATCAGCCTAAGCGCCACTTAACATAAAGTAGTACATATAAATGAAATCTAATTTGTGTGTGGACACCTAGAGTGTGCATATACAGCCAGGTTAATTCTTTCTGATGCAACTAATTTAGCTTATGCTTAATACATGCTTTAATATTTAGTAGTTTTACCATTATTTTATAATATAAAGGGAATATTCGCATAAAATAAGAGAAGTTCAGTGTAGAATAGAAAGTATTAGAGCGCAACAGCAAGAATAAACCTTAGCTACTTAGGCTAAATATAGTATTGAAAGAACCTTGCAGTCAAAGTGAAGTCAATTGACAGCCATGAAATCACTAAGCAGTGATGTCATCATTCCAATGACAGCGCAAGTGACTCAATCTCATTAGTGTGATTCCCATCATTTCAGCTATGGTAGTTTCTAATTCAGCCAATATCCACTAGAGAATGTTTCTTAAGTCACATTTCAAAACCAGAAGTAGACTTCTGCACTCCTTTAATTGGTACCATTGCTGATACTGTGAAGATGGGGGTATTCATGACTTAGATAGGCACATAATGATATTATATGACCTTTTAAATATTATTTTCTTTCATCAAAAATCATGACAGTTTTTCACATCTATAACATATAAAAAGACAGAACAGTTCCAGAAGCTAAATGGAAAAACTAGATTTGTTCATCTGACCTCATTTTCAAGGATTTGAGAGGCAGAGGGCAGAGAAGAATTCATCACTTAAATTTGTTGCTTCTCTATTTCATTTGCTAGTTTTATAACAGCAAATGTTTTTTGGTGCCATTATAAATACACTCAATTAATAATACACTCAAAACCTCACACACTAATTCAAAAATAGTTTTCTCCATAGTTATTTAAGAAATACTTTTTTCCTTATTTGAAAGTGTTAAACATTTTTTTAAAAAGATTGTTTCAGAAACATTAATAACTGCCTTGTTCTTTGTCAGACATGTCTGAATAAATCCAGCACAGGTCAATTTAAAAAAATGTCTTTTTTTCATTGTGCTTTATTTCACTTCAGTAATTTAAAATCATTATTCAAATAAAATATTTGAATAAAAATTCAGCTTAGACTAGAAAAAAGGTATTTATTTTTATGAAAGAGCCTTTCAGAAGTTCTGAAATTTATTCTTACATTTATTTTAGTAATTGTAAACTTCTGGTGTTTTTTGAAAAGTTTCAGTATTGGGGTAGCTGTATTGCTGAGTTATCTAAATCCTGAAGGAGTTCCCATAGGCAGTTATATAACACCCTGGTAGCAAATCTCTCTGTAGTGTGTACCCACAGCGTGTTTCAAAAAAAAAGGACATGAATGCCACATTCCTACAGTACAAGACAACACATGGCAAAGAGTTGCCTGTTGGTGCTTGCTGTGCTGCTGGGAGCTGGTGGGATGATGCTGTAACAAGGCCAGTTAACCCTCTGACACCGTAGAACCCCAGTGAGTAATTCCATGTGGAGCTGCACTACATCCATAGCTGCTGCCAGCATCCGCCCCCACACACACCAGGGCAGATTACAGCAAGCGCTTTTAGGAAATTCTTTCCAAGAGGTATATATTGAGAAATAAACAGCCAGCCACTACGAAAGCTCCTTGGCTGCTGCTGCCCTGAAGCGTCCTACACAAGATCAGTTATATAAGATAATCTTCATCTCAGAGCTTTATATTCTTAATCATCTTTATTGTCTCAGACATTTCCACATTTAGTTATTTTAAGTTTGTGAGCCGTGCTTTCATTTCATATGTGGTCTTTCCTTGGCTTAACCAACATCTGTTTTTCTCTTGTCCTTGCACTATAATATGCCTTATTATTGGGATCTGATGCTGTAACTAGTTTACCTTTACTTCCTCCCATGTGCATTTTTGAGTTTTCTTTCCAGCTGAATTAGAAGTAGCCTTTGTCATTTGAATGTCATTAAAATTTACCTGTGCAAGACTGCCAGAAATCTGTTCTTTTCATATTGTTAACTTCCATTAGTGAAAAAAAATTGGTTTCAATTTTAGCCTTCAAAACTTCCAGATATAAAATATATATTTTTATGTCTAACACTGAGCAATTGCAATTGCTGCAGCTTTCATCCTTCCTTCTTCATCTCCTCTATTGACATGAATACAGATATGTTCTAATCAGTTTAATCCTTTTAGTATATTTGCACTTTGGATGTATGATGCCCATAAAGCTAGTCAGAAGTCCTTTTGTGGAAATGTGCATATCTACTTAAAATATATCATCTATGTTATACAGGATAACTTGCAGTTTCCTTGCTTGTATCTGTATATTTTCCAAGTGTGTCCAGTCAACTAAAAAATTTATTTACCTCTCACAAGTTATATATCTTCATATTTAGTGTGAGAAGCCACAGTGTGACCAAGGCTGCACTTCTAATGTTCTATAAGATGAAGTGAAGTGCTCTACATTTCCACAAGTGAACCTCTTGGTCTTGCTAGTATTTAGTCTTGCTGCTTTCATTGCGTGCCGTCCTAAGGGGTGTCTGAATTAAACTATTTGCATAAATACCTTTTTTCTTTTCCCCATTCTAACTTCTGTTCCAGTCAAGCATTTTTCTTTCATAAAAATCTTTATTTCATCAATTTTCTATTGCCTTCCCCCCTGGTATAACTTAAGTAATTTTTTTACACTCAAGTCTAATAGGAACAAGTTGTTCTCAGCTCTCGCATTTAAAAAGTAACGATTTAGTGATTATAGAAAAGATTTTAAATTTCACAAATTAAAAGGTGGAGGAAAGATCTGTTGTTTTAAAATCTCACTGTTTAAGGACAATCCCTTCACCTATGCTTGCATAGCCAACTCTGGAATTCATATAAGTCCAGAGGGCTGTTCAGAAAATCAGAAATTACATCCTAATACTGACAGGTGCTTCCGGCTTTCCTCTGAGCTCTCTCCCCAGAGACTTCTGGGGAGCCTGGCCTTCCAGTTTAGATATCTGTGCAAACCTGTGCCGTTAATTTTCCCTGTGTGATCTAAATAAAAATGTTTTTTCAAGTTTTGCCAAGTGATGCTTGGGACCTTTTTTTAAAAAAAGAGATTTGTTTTGGTGTATTTATTTCTTATTCTTGATTAATGTGTATATTTACTTTGCATGCTTTGCATAAGATGGTGTGATAATGCTTTTGTCTGCTGGAGTTGAAGAGTACACAGGAAAAAGGAAATACAGAGGAAGGATATTTGATAGAGTGAAATGATGTTTCACAGATGCTGGATAGATTTTGTCCAAATCCTGTGTACAGTTTTTCACTATTTTTAATCCGTTAAATCTGAAACTGCATTAAAACAAATATTGGCAGGTATAGCCCCATTTTGTGAAGAGAATATGATGAAGTAAAGGTGAACATTTAAAAGTCAGCAGGCCTGCACTTGCAGTAAGAGCGTGAGACTTCTATCTGAGTTCCCTCTAACAGACCCAATAAGGGTAAAATGGAACATATTTGCCTATGACAAATGAAAATGTCAGGTCACAAAAGAACAGCAGTAACATCAGTACCTCAGCTGGTAGATGTTCTGGTTATACTCATCAGCAGATGTTTTTTTAGTGGTAGAGGCCATATTAGTCCCTTGTTGCACTCCCTGCATACTTATTTTGGCTACCAAACACACAGAGTTTCTCTGAGAAGCTCAGTAATGAAAGGGGAAAAAACCCACCATATGTTCTTACAGGCTGAAAATGCACCTAAGGCCCTGAAGGGAATCTTTACTGATTCTAGAGACTGAAGGCCTTTTCCCACCCACTTTCACTGCAGCACAAGTTTTCTTCAAAGCATTTTCAGTGATGTGAAAGCAATTAAAAATGTACAGACACTGTTCCATTTGAGCATGGTTCTGTAAAGCATGGCTTGAAAGTAATTTGTAGTTGAAAGGAACGTTCATGGAGGTGTCGTTAATGCTTGCTAATGACTTTCAGGTTTTCTTTATGTCATCCTCCATTTTGCATTACTTTGAATAGTACTGAACTCTGAAATTGAATTTTAAAAACTATAATAATTACATTTCCTACTATTCAATTTATCTCTTTCCATTCAACCACCTGGACATGAAACAATTCATGTTATACAGGTTGCAGTTTCAAATATACTCTGCCCAGTCCTGGCATCTTGTTTACATGGGAACAACTGTTCATTTAAATGGAGAAAAAAATTCTACTGTCTAAATTAACTAAATGCTTATTTACAGCAGCAGACAATTGGGTTTGGATAGCTTTTCATTCCTGGCTCGTATTCTATCTCTTTTTCCATCCTTTTCTAAATTTCATTAGTTTTATTTACCCTTTAATACCCCCTGTTTCACAATTTAATTTTTCAGATATTCTGAAAAAGTCAAACCAGACTTGATTGTGTTCTGTCAACAGAGCAGGGCTGAAAGGAGAATTGGGTGTGAGTCAGGATCTATTGTGATTTCTGTCCAGACTGAATAACAATGGTGTTTCCCTGACTCTTTTCTGCCTTTATTCTGCAATATAAACCTCTGCATGAATAAGATAATGAGATAGTAGATGCATGCCTTTCCTTGTGATAAGGAAAAAAAACATTCTGGTCAAGTCACTCTAGCTGTTCTCTGGTTTGTGTCTCGGATAGTGAACATTTTGGCTCTGTCATTATATATTTTCATAACTTTCAGTTATTTTCTTGTGCTTTAGGAAAAAATTCTTTAAAAATTTGAAATACAGTGTTTCCCTAGAATGCATCTCTTGATAACCAAAACCTGTACTGTAAGTATCCCAAAACCTTCAAAATTTAGTATTGGTGATCAATCTTCAGTGCCCATTTCTACAACTACTCTATTAGCTCTGGAAAACAGTCAGTGTCCAAAGACATGACTAGATTGTTGCCTTCTCCTAATATTTACTGTATTTAAGTCCTGATTTGATAGTTTTGTCTGCCTTAAGTTGCTGACAGTTCAAAGTATTTCACAACAGAAAGAGATCTGTGACTCAGAACCCAAAGACAGTAAAACTGTGCACCAGGATGTTACCACTGTTACCTGTTATTGCAGGAAATCCTGGTGATAATAATCTTTTATTTGTACCCACACATAGAGGAAATCTTCAAGATTTAAGGAGTAATTGACACAGGGGTTTTGTATGTGGGAAATTACAATATTCAAGGGGAAATACACAGAGCATAAGGGGTCTTTTAAAAGTTAGAATATTTTTGAAAGGTGTGAGAAGAGAATACATGGATCAAAGCCAATGGAACCCCTTGGTCTAAGTTTGCTGATGATCAGAGACAGGTACTACTATTGCATAATTAATTACTTTTTGAAAGTTCAACCTTTTCTGTGTCTGTTCTCAACCAAACTGTTTAGATGCCCTTCATTTAATGAGCTGGAAAATGATGCTGGCTGGCTCAGTGATATTGAAGCTGTGCCCTTTCCAGCCTAGTCTGCAAAAGCTTATTTTTTTATTTATCCTCTAGGGAACACTGGCCAAGCTAATCTCTGTTTTGGTTTTTGTTTTAATGTCCCTTTTGACATTAGCCAAGACACAATAGTCACCTCAATGCCATCTGCTCTGAACTTCATGCTGTTAAGGAAAGATCTATGCTTGCCTAGGTTTCAGCAGGGCCAAAATGACTGTTTAGATTTGATGCCATGTAGAGTCCAGGACATTTGAGAAAACATATTAAGTGACTCAGTTGGTATTGGCACAGGCACTGTTTTTATGCTTGGTAACACTATGATTAGTGACTTAATTGCTGACATATGTTTTCCATTCTTTAAGGGTCAGAGACGTGAGCTGGGAAAACATTAGGAACCGCTCTTTGAACCCCTGGTGGTGGCGTCAGCCTTCATAAACTCTTAACATTTGTGGCAGCTCCAATACCAAAATTGCCTATTAAAAGGATTTTTTCTCTTGCAACTGAGATCCTGGTGTCAGTCAGTTTGTAACTGATGTTCTTGCTGTTACAAGAACACGCACAGAGAGCCCTTCCAAATGAGCCTGAATTTCACCTCTAGAGCTCTGCACTTCCATAAAGCCATAGAAACTTAGAATGGTTTGTGTTGGAAGGGATCTTAAAGATCATCCATCTGCAACCTCCCTGTCATGGGCAGAGACACCTTCTCCCCACTAGCTCAGGTTGCTGACAGCCCCATCCAGCACAGCCCTGAAGACTTTCAGGGATGAGGTGAACATGCCAGGGTTTGGGCCTTACTCATATTTATCAGCAGTGCCACAGATTTTCTTTGATTCACAGATAGTAATTACATTTGCATTTTTGGCAAGCAGGATGTTCACAGCTGTGAAGCAATGTATTTTTCTCCTTGGAATATCCATTCTTGAAAAAGGCTGGAAATGAATAACTAGGAAATGACATTTTGTAAAGCCATCACAGCTTTTCATCTTGTCCAAACAGCTATTTTACCACAGAAACACTTCCCTCCCCCACAGTTTCTCCCCATGTTAGTAAGATGACCGTATGACTTTGTTACTAATATTATACATTTACAATTTTCTTACAATTATTTATTTCAAAAGTAAAATATGGCTTTGTATTTATGACATTAGTATGGCAAATATATCATTGCATGGGTTTAGGTGGATGGGAAGCACACATTTTTCAGTTTCCAGTAGCTCTTCAGAATGTTTTGCTTCATCACCTAAAACCGATTGATTTCCTAACATGTAGTTATATTCTTAATGGTTCCTGGTACTAGAAATAGAAGTTCTGTATGATTCATTTTAACTGAAAACAAAACACTGGAACTCTTTAGCATTCAGACAGGCTAGCTGCTCTCTCTTCCTTCTCCATTTTTCTTTTTTTCTATTTGAGATATTGATCATGGCAATATTTGGGCTATTGCTTCCAAATAAGATTTTAAGTTTAAATATTTGCTGGCAATATGAAATTCAGAATCACAAAATGGATAGAGAGTTAGTTTTCAAGAAATTTCCAGTTGTTTTCAAAAAGCCTTGGAAGACACTACTGAAATAATATAATAATAAAATTGTGATATTGACTGAAAATCCAGTTGAATTGTTTTATCTATAGAAGCAAATATAAGGGCTATCAGTTCTTGGAATGTACTTGTGCTTACCAGCACGTTCCTTTTCTCCAATCTTTAATAAGAAGTATTGATAGAATTTCATTTGCTGCAGATACATATTTCCTAAAAGGGATGAGCTTGTAGAACAAGGATCCTTTGTTGTTTCTTCTCCCTTCTCCACACATGCCCAGTCCATTCCCCTTTTACCTGGTGCTCTTCTTTTTCAAGTGTGTGAATCTTGTCAAGGATTCTACCATAAAAATCTTGGTGAATAACGATTTTTAGAGCAGACTTCTGAACCTCTTTGACCTTGCTATCTCTGTGTGGCTCAGAACCAGCATCTGGTTTCAGAGTTACTTTCTAGTTCATTTGATGTTAAATTAGCCTCAGACACTGTATTCACTGAAATTTGGCTTTGGAGAATCAAGTCTTGTGCAATATTTTTTATTGCTTGGAAAATAAATTAAATACAGCTTCCCATAAAGAATTGAAGATAAAGACAATCACAAACATTACTGCATATTTTAATAGTTCTTGAAGATTTAAATTATACAGATATTCCCATAATTGTTTATTTCACTTTCTCAGGTGCCAGGGAATGGTAGGAATTTTAATATTTGAAATATAAGCAGAAATTCTCTGCCTTCCCTCTCTACTTTAAATACTCATTGAGGTTTTTTTTTTGTTTGTTCTAACCAAATGTGTAGTTTCTCCAGCATCCTAACCCTGGAATTGTAAAAACCCATGAGTATTCTGAAAATTTATTTTTACTAAATTGCACTTTTACGTTGACACTGAAGTTCATTAGCAAAAACTTTATTTACTCAATGCTACCTCATGCATTAGAGAGGTGAGATATAAATTAGTTTCTGTTTTAATTGCCTTAACTCTTAACAATCACAGAAAAATTTTGAAGAGGAAAATAGTACACTAGACATCTATCCTTTTTATAGACTGTTTTTCTCATGGAGCGGCAGGTTCTCCTCTGTGGGCAAAAAGTCATAGCTGGGAGGGGTAAAAAAAGAATAGTGTGGGAAAATATGCACTGACAAGGCTTCTTTAACACATAAGTACAAGATTCCCAGGAGGAGATGCTTGCCCATGTGCTGTCCTGGCAGGGCTGTGTAGTAGGGTATGCTAAGCACTTATTTAGCCACTGCCAGGTTTTTCTCCTTTACACTCAGTAATGTTTCATCTGGTGCATTAATTGTCTTTTTTCTTTTTAAATTTATTAGGCCTTTCTGTTATTGTTCTGAAAAAAAACCCAAAACCAAACAAACTAAAACAAAACCTAACCCAAAATCAAACAAAACCAAACAAACCATTTCATTTTGTTTGAAAGAATTCAGAATCACTTTCTGTGTCTTATAGAAGTACTACATGTTGGGAACAAAAAATAAAACCACATTTTATTAAAACCTAATCAGCTTCTCACCTGAAGTGAAAAAGATTTTCTTCTTTATTTTTAAAACATTTTTCCATGAAGTTTCTTATAATAAGTGTTTGGTGAAGGGTGTTTGGGGTTTTTTTGTTTTCTGATTTCTTTGTTTTATTGCCTTTTTTTTCTTGTATTTTTTTTCTCCATTATTCCATTCTTTTACATGGAAATATTACAGAAATACCTGGTCTAATGTCTTCTTCTGCTCCATTTTTATGGAGAGGTTCTTGAAAAGCACATGTACCAAAACAAGTAAATCAGTTAATCTTCTATTCTTCCTAATCTTTCATATGTTTTCTATGAGGAAAACCAGTAAATTTTCTCAATTTCTCCTTTTCTCATCTATATCTGATTTTGATACATCCTTAAAAAGCAGTGTTTCTGATACTTCTACTGCTCTTATTACTACTCCTAAGCTCCTACTACTAAATTAAAACTCCTCCTACTAAAATAATTAATATTAGTTTTAGGTAGCATGAAGTTTTATATTTGTTTTGTTTTGGTTGTTCTAAGGATCAGAACTCTTGGCACTTTACAAAGTTCCCAGTTTGCAGGTAGAGAAATGTAAGCACAGAAGGGGATAAAATGATTCAGTCAGGATGACTCATCCAGTGAAAGAACAGGTTTTTGTATCCTCTTATCCTACTTTATTCCCACAAAAGAAACAAATGTAACAAAGGATTTCCTGATAGTTTGTCCCTCCTTCAGCTGCCGGGCCCCCCCCCTCTTCCATCTACTTAAGGTTTCTGCTTGCGAGCCAAAGGTTGTCCATGAATTTTACACCAGGTCATTTGTGAGACGCGGGGGTGGATGGTGCATCCACAGAGGTGCCAGCTGGGAGGGCACATCTCCACCGCCCTGTGCTTGGATATGTAGGCTGAGCTCTGCTGAAATGTACTGCTTGAAAAGTAGTTTTTATTTGGCAAAACTGTTGATTCTCCTGGGAGCACTTCACAGGATGAAATAACAAGATATCAGGGGAAAATAGCTGAAGATGTTGTTCCAAAAGCAACAATGTTACAGTGACATTTTTTCATCTGTAGGCACTGATGAGAGATGGTGGACTTTCTCCTTGCTCTCTTGGATTGTGCATTTTGTAATGTTTCCTGAGTGATATAATCACCGCCTTGGCGCCAGCAATTATGGCATGCCCTATCCCAATTTTAGTAATGACATCAGGATCAAGAAAATAGACTTTTGGAATCAAGTTGCCCGACAATTTTTTTTGCACTAAGTCAAATAAATTATGTACAATTTTTCCTGGTAACAGGAAATTTCTTTATATAAAAGATGTCCTTATACATTTGATTTTTTTCCCCCTACTTGTAAACATATGTCATGTTAATCATTTTGTCTTAAGAAACTTTATAGTTCAGTTGTTATGATTCATCCAGACTTGGCAATGCTTTTGTTAGTGTAAAAATATATTCTTTTGGCGTTTAGGGAAGGGCTTGTGGAAAGGATGAGAAAAGGCAGCATGTTTTTCCCAGTGGAGAAAGGCAGCAGATGAATTTTTACAGCAGGGAGGATGGTTAATGGACAAGAGTAGTAGAAAGCAATCAGTCATCTCCCCTCAAAAATGTTTAGTGCAAATTGGAGCACAAATCTTATTCTATGGAATTGGTTTGAGCTTAAAGATAACCTTGTAACTGAGGAGAAATTTTTAACTGGCCTTGATAGATCTATAGATACATATTTCTGCATGGGGTGAGGTTTAGTTTTAAATTTTAATAGAAGGATTTGGTCTTGCTCTGTGAGCAGAATTTCACAGAAGATTTTGTTTTGCAATACAGAGTGATTTTTGACTGTTTCGTCTTGCAATGTCCCTCGCATTTATTAAAAATGTGTATTTTTTTCAGCTTCTCTTTCAACTAACTACACATGATCTGCTTCTAATTTTGTTTAATACTGAGAAAAATGCCTTGCTACAAGCAGTGAAAACTGGTATTTGTGTTACTGCATTTCTTCTCAGAGACTCATTTCTTTATTGAGGCATGCTTAGCTTAGCACTGTGTGTGACATCTGAAGACTGTAACAATCAGATGTTCTTCACTCATTTATAATTAATTTTTAATTGTACTTGAGCATTTTTAGACTTCTGTTCATTTAGGTATTTTACCAAATGAGAGTTGTAGAATATGTATAGTAATTTTACACCTCATAATATATTCTTTATTTTGTTAATAGTTGAAGGACTATATTTATAGCCCTATAGGTTTTACTTTGTCACTTTTGCTTTCAGAGTCCAACAGTCATGTTCACAATAGGGATCTTACAGTGACTGGTAGAAAGAGATAATATAGGAGCACAAGAGATTGAAACAAGAACATGCTTATATTACAGTAATAGTTAATCACAATGAGATTGTGAATTAAGTGTTCCAATGACCTTGAGGTTGAACAGAAGATGAAGTTAATCAAACATGCATTATAACCAAAATGGGATGTGTTCTTCTTCATCTGTGTACTAACTGTACTGTGTACTAAGCAAAACCTGCAACACTGCATTTGAAGTCTGAGATTTCTGGTGGTCTGCGATTAACACCTGTTGGTAGTGCTACAGCAGGCTGAAATAGAAAATTGAAGATAAGCAATACCAAATGCAAGGGTCTTCAACATGTGCTCAAATATATACACAATAACCTGATATCCATGTTATTATGACAGAAAAGTCAAGCACTAAAGCCAAGATTGCATTTGACTCTGGAACTTTGGTTTAGTACTGTGCATAAATAATTTTATACTTTACCTATGTGGTTATATATATTTTTTTACTTCACTGGATACTCAAAACAAATGCAACTCAATTCATGAGATATTCAGTATTTTATCATTTGCTGATTCTCATTCTGTGATCCAAGCTTTATTAAAAATCTGCTGTTTGTATGTATTGTAAAAGCAGCTAAAATGCTTTCAGTGGCTCTTCTGTGCTGCTCACCACTCTGACACTTTACTGCTTCTCACAGATGATTAAATTAGTTTTCATATCACCCTTGGATAGAAGGAATCATTGTCATCCTTACTTAATGGATATTAAACCACATAGATTAAAGTGAAAGTATTACCTGACTAGAGCATTCAAAATGCAGTGTCTAGGACTTTGGTTTTTTATCTCCTTGACATGAAATGACTCTTGGATACAGAGCGTTGTTTCAATGAAACAGTGAGCAAATGATGAGGGGCTGGGTTACAAGGGGGATGTAGCACTTCCACTTGCTTCTTCTTACCCTTTTCTATTGTCACTCACTTTTAGCATTCCTGGAGAGAAAGGAGTGGATCTGATGGACCTTTGGCCCATCCTGAGCAGCAGCTGCTCAGAAGTTCTGAGTTAGTCTGTTTCTGTGTGTTGGTGCCCACATGGCTTAAGCATGTGGATACCTCAAGAATGAAAAACACTTAATTAGTGATAAATTATAAAGTTGGTGTGAGTGGTTCATTATCAAGTGCTTTGCATCTTGAGCAAATATTATTTCCAGTTCCTGATGAAAAAATCCTTCCTATTTCTCTGTAGACCTTTGATTCAGTATCTTCTGCAGTGAAAGACACAAATATCCCACCAACAGGGGCTTCTCCCACAGAATCCTCTGAGACTCTGAGCAGGACAGGATATTTTAAAATATACTACTGTTGAACTTCTCATTTTTCAATAGTGCTGATGCATGAGCCAACAGACTTAAGGTTGGCCTGTACTTATAACTTTTTGAAATTTATGAAGACGTTCAAATAATCAGTAAAAAACCACAACATTTTTGCATACACTTTGCTAAACTCTACTTTTTGCAGCAAAATATGAGTCACTAGAAGATCTAAAAAAAAAGTTTCCAGAATGTTGTCTGAATTACGAAAAAAATTAATTTTCTCTGCCACTTTCTATCAACAGTTGACCCACTTTCCCTCTTAAAAACTTGGAAAGAAAATTGCAGCACAGGATTTAGTAATATAGCAACAAGAAACACAGTCCTATAATGTGGAACACTCGGCATCCCTCTTAGGTAATGCTCTGAGGCATTGTAATAACATATTTGACATTAAAATAATGTCCTAAATATCAGGAAAAGCAGGATCCAAATGCTTAATTATTGTTGATTATGATTTGCTTTGGACTAGTGGCATGAATTATCTTTGACATTACATGCACTCAGTGAATGTGCTCAGGTCTATGGGTGCATACACATGAGATAATTCATCTCAGCACTCTTCCAAGGTTAGCTTCTAAGCTTGTTCCCCTTTAAAGGTTGTTGCTTGGATGTGGCAAAGACCTTCCAGAACTCAAATCACTACATACACCTTGATACACTTAGCAGAAGTCTAGGGAAGAGGAAGCGACAAACAATCTATCACATTTAGTAAACTAAATACAAAAATACAGTATAAAATAAAGATAATGCAATATAAAAAATAGAAAAACAACCAATACCCAGAATTAATGAACTGAAATTAACTGAAGTGGAAAGGATGGAACAATTTTACTTACCAAAGCAGAAAATGTTTAGTACTCTGAAGGTCTTAGTACCTTGAGCTTTCATCTTTTACAAAATATGAAGCTTGCTTTCAGTGATAATTACTGTTAACATATCCCAACACAAATTCTTGTGGAAGCAGAATTAATTTGTGATGTATTGCCAGCAATTGCTTACTGCAATGAGTGGAATACTACAATTTTGGGAGGGAAAAAAAAAATGTTTCCTGTCAAATATAATTATTTGTCCTTTACCTAGAGCTTTCATTGTCATGGGCAATAAAAGAACAATACCTAAAGAAACAACTAGGATTTTTTATCCAGCTGCCTTCTGTCCACCCTCCCCTGAAGCTGGCCTTGATTTCATGTTGACAGTTATGTGTACACATTGTACTGGTGAAACAAAGCATCTTCTGTGTGCAAGATTCCTATAATTTGGGCTTTAGAGCTTCTCCTTTTTGGACCTTTCTGTCTACAGCTCTTATCCATTTTTTTCAATGGTCAGTTTTGAAGAAAGGGTTCCTTAAAGTCAATTGTGCAAAGATTTAATAATTATGAGCTGAGTGATGCTGAGGATTCCAGATTATCTTGTCAAAATGGTCACACCTCCTGCCTCCCTGGACCTGTTTGAATGAGTTCAGAGGAGGCCATGAGGGTGATCAGAGGGCTGGAGCACCTCTGCTGGGGAGACAGAGAGCTGAGAGAGCTTAGCTTGTTCAGCCTGGAGGATGGAGACTTAGAAGACCAGTGAGACCTTAGAACACCTTCCAATACCTGAAGGGGGCCCACAGGAATGCCCAAGAGACATTTTACAACAGAATATAATGACAAGAGAGAAGGTAATGGCTTTAAGATGAAGAAGGATAAGTTTAGATGAAATGTTAGAAAGAAGTTCTGCATTGTGAGGATGGTGAGGTCCTGGAACAAGTTGCCCAGAAATGTTGTGGATGCCCCATGCCTGGAAGTGTTCAAGGCTGGGTTGGATGGAGATTTAAGAGACGAGATCTCGTGAAAGGTGTATTCCTGCTAGTTGAAACGAGATAGTTTTTTGGTCCCTTCCAAACCAAACCAGTCTATGATTCTGTCATTCTATGCTTTATTTTATGGGAGAGTAGAGAATCATGGAGTAACCACAAACACTTAAATCCTGTCACCTTCTGTCACAGGAACTCTGCAAAAGATCTTTGCCACTAAGTACAGGGTTAGTGTAACCGTATCTTCTGTCACCTGGTGTTTATCACCATTGGGGCTGTATATGATGACACTTCAGAAAGATATGTTTGTTGGGAAGCTTCTTAATGCATATTAATGTTATCCCTTGAATTCTTTTTTACCTATTTTATGGACTCTGTGTTTTCATCAGTACTGTTGGGTATTAATTTAAGTTTTACAGGTCTGAGAAACTACCTCTTTTCCTAAATGCTTGCTTTATCACACCAGTAATTCATAAAGAATACATAAGCAGTTTGATATATAAGCTTTTGATAATGACATCTGACTGAATTCACAGAAAGAAGAGGCTGAGCTCTTTCAATGTGTTGAATTTTCCTTCTCTGGCACTAATTTGGTTCTCAACCATGTTCTGCTGGTATCTTAGGAAAACTACATTTTAACTAGGATTAGGCAATATGCTTGGTGGATGGTGTGCCTGTTTTAATAAATGGATAAATCAACATTTTGATATGCTTTGAGATTTTATTCTACTGCATTTAAAATAAGAGAAAATTAATGTTACTGTGTATTACAGTAAACTCATGCCATATGATCACACTCAGTGCAACTCTGTAACCCAATATCCAAATATTGGGATTTTGTAACCCAATATCCAAATACTGTTCAGAAAGCAGTGGTGCAAAACAAGAAGTTGGTATAGTTGGATCAAAAATCACCCTGGAAAGAAAAAGTTTTTCTTGGATTCATTGAAGAAACTAGGTAAAGTGACTTTTTAAAAATAGTTTGAAGGTAGTTCAGTATTTATGCCACCCAGAGAAACCTAAATGGGCTCAAGAAGTGAGTGCATGAGAATCTCATGTTTAGTAAGTTTAATAAGACCAAGTGCAAGATGCTGGATGGACTTGGGTCGGGGCTACTCCTGGTGGCGTTGAACAGGTCAAGCACAGTGTCAGGGAGAAGGACTTGGGAAGCGGGACATGACCCAGCCATGGGCACTCCCAGCCCAGAGAGCCAAACGTGTCCTGGGCTGCAGCCAAAGCAGTGTGGGCAGCAGGGCCAGGGAGGGGATTCTGCCCCTCTGCTCTGCTCTGCTGAGACCCCACCTGGAGCTCTGCATCCAGCTCTGGGCTCCCAGGACATGGAACTGCTGGAGCAAGTCCAGGGGAGGGACACCAAGATGATCAGAGGGACAGAGCACCTCTCCTATTAGGAAAGACTGAGTGAGTTAGGTTTGTACAGCCTGGAAAAGAGAAGGCTTAATTGCAGCCTTAAAGTACTCAAAGAGAATTTACAGGAAGTATGGAGAGAGACCGTTCACAGGAGCATGTAGTGACAGAAAAGGGGTGAAAGACTTCAAAGTGAAAGAGAGTAGATTTGGATTAGGTATTAGGAAAAAATTCTTTACTATGAGGATGGTGAGGCACTGGAACAGGTTGCCCAATTAAGTTGTGGATGCTCCATCCCTGGGGATCATAGAATCATAAACCCATAGAATTATGGTATGATTTACGTAAATAGAGACAGATAAACTGTAGTCAAGTAATGGCAGTAATAGACTGGAGAACCATCAGTTCAGCTGAGACTGCACTCCTAGAAATGCAGTTGGAGTGTACCTGCACCGCGGGCATATGGGGGTGACAGGGACCAGCAGGCTTGTGGGCTACTCAGAGCACCCCAGGATTTCCTGCCTATTCTTTCTCCTGTCTGGATCAAATGGTTCTGTTTGTCAACATTCTTTTTCTCAGATTGCCCAGAATACTTCTGATTCTTCAACATTTTCTGCAGATTTTCTCATTCAGATATCACGCTGCAACAGATTTTAGCAGAAGAATTGGGAAAAAGAGTTATTGTCTTGCTGGCTTTTTTTTTTTTTTGTTATCTAAAAGTAGGAATTAGTCCCATTAGGTTTTATTAGATCAGAAAAACCATACAAAATGACATAAATCTAGTAAAAGCATGAACAGATTACCACATTTCTAGGAAATTATTTTTCATTTCATTTCTCTAGTGGTTTTTATTTGAATTGCTGTTATACTAAAACAATAAAACTATTTCAGCTTCGAAGAAACATCCATACAATAAATCCATTTGATAGGATCTGGAATCTGGCATTTTATTTCAACATCACATTAGCAGAAAGAAGCTCACTCCAAAGAGCTAAATTTAGAGAATAAAACTTGCCAGGTCAGGGATTATATTCCCTCAGAGGAAAAAAATAAAATTAATAACAAAGGGAATCCCAGTACGGCTGAGCACAACAGGCGATTTGATTTAATAGGTGCCTTAAAAAAGAGTTTCAAGCCAAACGGATGGACCACTGAGGTGTAATTAATAATCATGAGCTGACATTGTGGAAAGCATATCTTCAGCTGAGTACCAGGAAACTGTTCAAAGCAAAGGTACCAAAGAAATTGAATAGCCATCAAAGGAAACTCCCTGCTTGAAAACTTCATAGCAAAACATGAAGCAGTTTGTTTTGAGACACTGGATTTCCTAGGATACTTACTAGAACATGACACGGAGATAAACAGATAGTCGGAGTTCCTTTGTTAATGTTTGAATAGACCATTTCTCACAAACCAGTCTGCTTCATTGTTGCTTTTTGTCCTACATATCTTCTATTTGCCTGTTTCCTGGGCTTTTAATACTAAGTCTTGCAATTTTAGACCTAATATTAAGCCTTTTACATTCAAATGTTTCTAAAAACAGTTATGCTAAGAGCAAAAGCCAAGTTCTACTGCTAAAAAAAAAAAAAATCATGAAATGTCACATTTTATTCTTTTGCTTGGAATTTTAATACTGGAAAAGCTATCCACACCACTTCTAAATATGGACTTAATAATAAGGCTTGCTTTCTGAATCGCTTAACTGGAAACTCAAAGCCACAACCAGACAGTTGCCTTGAATTCTACAGTGGTACATGAAAATTCAGATTTAGATCATATGTTCCTTTTAATATCGTTTGGTTACAATTGACTGGAAATATTTTACCTAATGGAAGGCAAAGGTTTTTGTTAAGTTTGCTACAAAGAAAATAAAAATATCAGTTCAAATTTAAACATTTTTTTTTCTTCAGATGTAGAGAGTAGGTATTAAATTCCTTCTAAAGTATCAATACAAACGTTTCTCTTTTTCTTCCCTCATTTTACTGAGGTGGTGGTTTGTTTTTTGTTTTGTTTTGGGGTTTTGTGTTTTTTTTGTTTGTTTGTTTGTTTTTTGGTTTGTTTGTTTTGTTTTTTAGCTAGTCTTGGGGGAAAAGACAGAGGGAAAGGAGAAAACCAAAAGCAGACTCTTCTGCATCACTGGGTAGACATTGTCAGAAAGAAAGCATTTTGAAAGGTCTCAAATAAAGAATTAGTTTGCTATTCAATTATATAAAATCCCAATTTAGTTTTATTTGGGGTTTTGTTTTTATGTTATAGGTTAGCCTATTCGGCATCTAAAATCTTCTGGAAACCTGTAGCGGGGCAGACTAGTGACAGCTTATTTCTTTATGATTAAGAAAATCTTGAAGTTTCTTCTCTCACCTAGGCATAACTATGCCTGGCAAAAAAAACCAAAACAGGACACCCAAGTCAGCTGTTGGCACAATTTAATGCTTAGTTTATTAATAAGCAGTAAAAAGGCCCAAGTGAAGTCACAAAGACCTACCAAGCAATCTTAGATACAGGCACACTGTGGCTTTCTCTGCAATCCTCCACATTCATGGGGCATGCCACCAGCTGTGGTGACCCACTGCTTACTTAGGTCTGAGCAATCCAATCAATAAATTCAGATTCTGCTTTTGAAGGCAGCATCCAATCCTTCACTTTCTCCAGTTGCTAAGGCCTCATTCTTCAGAGATGGGCTCCTGTCCTGGGGCACAGACAATAAATAGTTTACCCTTTCCTTGGAACCTTATAGTTTTATTACCCTGCTTTTACTCTAAATTAGATCCTGCTCAAAGGGAGTTGCTGCAGGGCAGGTCTACTGTGATAATTTCAGTGAATTACAGCTGCTATGCCAAATGCACCTATTTTGTGTGATATTGGGATTGTGCTTCCAGGTGAAAAAACAGGACATAGCTTCTTGGAAGTGAGGACATTGAGATGTGTATATAGGTCATAGCACAGATGGCTGGAGAGATTGCTTGGTGCTAGGACAATGGACTTCTTTGATGGGGGAAAAAATTGCTCCTCTAAACTTGCGGGGCTCTCTGTAATGCTAAAGATGGCCTTAAAAGATACGATGTCCCCAGAGGTTCAATTAATTTGGCTCTCCCTCTCTGCAGTTTCTAAGATAAGATGAAAGTGGGAAGACACTTAAAGGGGAATAGCAGGAGCCCAATTTGCATTCTTTAAAAGTCTAGTAAGTTCTTCATTTTAGGGTGACATTCATTTCCTTCTCTGTCCTACTATTGCATATTTCTCTAAAACAAAAACCACACAAAAACTAAAGAAAACAAACCCCCAAAATGCTGCAGGATTAATACTAAATTCTCAGTACTAATGAAAACTAACACTAAGATTTTCTTTGCAGCCTTAATTACAAGCTCTTGGGTATAGTGATTACAATGCCATTATTCCTTGTAACTAAAGTCTGTATTTTCTACACAGGCCTCCACATTTTTCTTTTAGCATCTTTGCAGAGAGTAGATAATCAGTTTTTTAGGCATTTAAAAGTCCACAAAGGGTTTCTTTCAATATGTAAAGAAGCTGTGCAGTCATTAACTATGAAGAAGTGCTGCTAAGAGTAGGGATCAGATTCCAGAGAGTCCTAGTATTGTCTGAAGCAAATCTCTAATAATCTTCCTCAAGTTTGCTTGTGGTGTTATTAGGACTTGTCCTGTCAGGAGCACAGGGATCAGCCATGAGTGTTAACAAATCACTCAGTTTTGTCCCCATCTTAGTACAGAGCCTGTATGACAGAAAGTGGGCAAGAAGTGCAAACAAGACAAATAGCCAAATAAGGGAAAAACCTCTGAATTTTGTCTCATGTCAGGTTTGTCATCATTGAAAACTGAATAGGGCAGGCTTTAAAGATAAACACTTTCCTCTAATGCCTTAAAACATTTTGTCAAAATGCAGACACAAAAGTTGCTGAATTATCATTGAGTTTTCAGGGCTTTGACATCTCCAGAATTGCTGCAAAGGTCTTTGAACATATAAAATTCTGTGGTGTCTGTAGCAAATGCTCCTGTCACCAAAGGCAGTTTCAGTTTGCACGCATTATGCAAAGTGCTCAGAGCTGGCTACAGAGCAATGGTGTAAAATTCTGTCTTTAAATTGCCACTTACTGCCTGTGAAATGAAAGCAAAACAGTTTCCTGTCCTCTTTAGTAACAACTTCCATGAAGATATTGTTCTGTTTTTCTGTTCTTTCCAATTCACCGCATATTCTTGCTGTGGCTTAAAACTTATCAGGAGTGAAAAGATAAATAAGAGGCAATCACAGCTGACTATTTGCAATTTCTCTTCAGGCAAGTTAAAGAACCTATCCTGCTTTGTGTCTTAAACATTTGACTTTTTCAGTGTATGAAACAAAGAGCAAATAACTGGTGTGAAAGTGTTCAATTTCCCAGTCTGATTCTCTCTTCTTTTGTAGTGTGGTCAGAAGTACAGTTTCTTTTTAAGACTTGTGATTCAGACAAAGGAAAAATTTATATGATTTTCATTGTAATGACTCTTCTTTTGATTTAGAGTTCTACATGCTTTTGTATCTGAAAATGTTGGGGAATGTCTCAGAAAGATCTAAATAAGACATTTAACTGCTATAACCTTTCAGAAACTTGTTAATATAAACAGTAGGTTTATATTAACTGTTAATATAAACAGTAGGTTTCAGAAAAACAGTATCCACACTCCACTTTGGCTGAAGAACTAAACAATTATTTTCTTGATGCATATTTTCAGAAAATACGTTTTCTTGGAACAGCACCAGGCAAATCGGGCTGGTATATTTGGATCCTGTTTTTTACTTTTTACACCCATCTAGTGGTCACCACGCGGTAGAACAGGATAAAATTCCTGTTGCAACAGCAATATCTTGCACAAATTTATGGTTACCTGGTGATGCACTTAGAGGACCTCTCCCAGATGGTGAAACTGCAGTTCTACTTAACAGGCTTCGAAATTTTAAAAAATTCACTATGTTACAGTCTGACAGTGGAATAATTCATAGAAGCCTGCCTTAGTTTCTGACTGGAAGATGTAAGACTGGTATTATAATAGTCATATGATGTCCACAAAAGGGGGATGAAGAAAATAAAAAAAAACTGCAATAAAACCATATTCTTTTAATCAAACAAAGTACTTTTGATTCAGCTGAATATTTAGGTCCACTGTTAAAGAAATCAATTTAGTATTTAGTCTTTATTAAAAACTTTCATAGTGAGAGGCACTTACATTAATCTTAATTTGTTTGTATCCAGATTTTAACTAAAAGTTTTACAACTTTAGTTTTAAAGTTCCCAGACAAGCTTATATATATTTCAAATTGTAGAAATTAGTGTTACTAAGCACAGGAATAAACTATTGTCTTCTGCTTTACCTTCTTTTTTGCAGGAAATATCTGCAAATATCTGCCCTCCTGCCCTCAAAAGAAAAACAAAATACACAGACTATGTATTGATTAGGAATCTGTGTTTTCTTGAAACTGTTTAAAGGGGAGGAAAGTTATTCAGGCAATGAAATATGAATGCAGGCAATTCAGATATGATTATCTAAACCCTTCATTAGTATTGTGATTATTTTGTGCCCCTGGAATATTTAGGAATTCAAGTTAAAGAAGATACTGATTGATAACAAGTAATAGTAGTCATGCTAGTAAAAATGGTTATATGGTTATGAACTAATGATGCTATAAACTGCAAAGGCCGTTTTACTGTAGCATTCACAGTGTCTTGATCTTTCCAATACTTTCTCAAATACTCCTTGTGAGCAGATCTCACAATGACCACAAAGATGCAACAAATAGGGAAAATGAAAGAAAAAGCGGAGTTCTGCACAGTCCAAGATCACCTAGAAGGTTGGTGGCAGAACTCTCATTTGATGTCTCGCAGTTTAAGCTTTCTTAGTTTAGTAGGACATTTAAAGACACAGAGGAAAGGTATACAGGCATAATCAAATCAGTCCTGGGAAGAAGTGTATATGTTTGGATTTACTGACAGGTAATTTTTCTGAAAAGTATAGTGAAAAGAGAATTAAATTAGTATGCTCTCCTGAAGTTTTTTGATAATTTTTCTGCATTTATTTTTTTTTTAAGAGAGAAACAAAAGACCAACTACATTTGCTTTTCTCCCTTCACACTGTAAGATGTGAATGCAAAGAAAATCATGTAGTCTCAATGTGGCAGTAAGCTTGCAGTCCCATGAATATGTGCAAAGAAAAAAATTAACAGTGGAATTAATCATGAAGCAAAAATCTATCCTCTTCCAGGCAGTATGTATCTGTGTCAAGATAAACAGTGTATGTTTCTTTTATTTTTTCATTTAACAAAGGGGAAAAAAGTCGTGGAAATGCTGTCACTTCAGCAAAGGATTGAAGTGGCAACCTCATGGAAACCTCAGGTCAATGGTAGATAAAACAAGCTGGTACAAGAGTAGGATGTACAGCTGTATCACCTGTGCTAGGCCTAAGTCTAACCAACAGCTGACTTGCACTGCATCTTTTCTGCTCTCATTAGCTGTAACTGGAAACCTGTGCTTGTCCTTCAAATGAGCACCATTTTCAAAATTACTACTTTATTTGGGTTCAGCAGAAATGCATAATATGGTGCTAGCGCTTCTCTGTTTAAAAAATCATGTGAAAGTTCCTCTGTTCATCCACATTCTTAAATGCTTTAGCAAAGTTATTTTTGTCCCTATTAGTATGGCAAGTGATCTTAGAGACTTAGTCTTCCTAATCCACACATTTGCAACCTCTCAGGCTGCATACCACAAGACATCCAAAAATTAAGCCACAAGTTGCAAAAAGCCTCTATACAGTACCAAATGCTGCTCTTGGGCTGTCAAGCAACACAGGTTGCCATGAGCACGTCCTCTCAGCACCACCCATCCTGTACCAGTGTTTAATTGTTGTCAGACTCCCGTTCAAGGTCCTTGCACTGATTTTCAAAGCCTTTTGTGGAAACATTACTGTCTATGTGAAACAGCATCTACTCTTTCCTTCTCTTTCTTTCTGTTTCCTTGTCCTTCAGCCTCTCGCAAGAAAAGTGTTCTCTAGAAATAATAAGCCTATTTACCACTCTTCATACAAACACAACAACCAAAAGTGCCTGGTCTAAATTTCATGGTTGGAAGTCACAAATGGCTAAAGAAGTTCTGCTGCTTGGCCATTAACAAAGGGCTTATTGCTTCCATCTGTATGTTAAACAGCAGATCTAATGTGGGCAGATGTGCCCAAGGACACACGTATGCCTTAATGCCACCCCAGCACTTTGTTTACTGGGACAAGATAAAGTATGTTCTTGAAATATTTTTGTAGTGACAAAATATTAGGATTGGAAAAAAAGCCCTCATCTGCCTTAGCAGTAGGAGATAGGTTAATTGGTGTCCCAGCTCAGGAGAGATGAAGTAAATAATGAAAGATCATGTTTCCTCTGATTCAGAGCTCATGGATACTCTACATGCAGAGAAGTATAAAGCTTCCTGTATTTCTAATAGCATGACGTTTGCTCTGCCAAATGTGTTTTCCTTCAGACTTGGGGTTTATTTGTTTATCAGTAATTTTAAAATATCTCTCTTGTGTGACGTGTTTTTTCATAACAACAGAGATTATCTGGTTTTTATTTCCCTATTACTATAAATTAGCTATGATAATTTGTCAGAAGTGTGTTTATTTAAAATTCTTAGGTCAATAACATAAAAAATTTTCTCTTCTTTTTGCAGTTTCGATGTAGACAATGGTACATCATCAGGACGAAGTCCCTTGGACCCCATGACAAGCCCTGGGTCAGGGCTAATTCTCCAGGCAAATTTTGTCCACAGTCAACGTAGGGAGTCTTTCCTTTACCGATCAGACAGTGATTATGATCTGTCTCCAAAGTCCATGTCCAGGAATTCCTCCATTGCCAGTGATATGTGAGTAACTTATGAAATATTTCTAGTCTATAATTTGTCCAATATCAAGATTTTTGCAGCCATAATAATTTTTTTTTAAATCAAAGATTGAAGTTATTTATGCTAACGAAGTAATGGAAAATTGTTTGTTTATTTCTTTAATGAAGATTATATTTGTTCCTGCAGCTTTTTGAAGGATATCATGAGAGTGCACTTGACATGTTTATGCACTCTATTAGCTTTGACAGAATAATAATAATAGTCAATACCAGTGTACTAAAACATTAAGGAGAACTATTTCCCGACTCAAGTTATTTTCAAGTGAAGCAATACAAACTCAATTTATGCTTCTTCATGATTTTAAGAAATAGATCCCATTTATTTACAACTGGGCTCTTTTAAGAGAAAGGATTTACCAGCTGGCAGAAAATAATATATCTGTGAGGAAAAAAAAATATTTCAAATACTCTCTTAGCTAAAAGGCAAAATTCTAACAAAAGACCCTTTTAAATGTATTCTGCCCTCTCTCACTATTCTGTGAAGTGTGTATTGTCTGCTAGAGAGTCATGCTTTTCATGTGTGGACCCCATGTTGCATGTGTAACAGAGATGTAAATGCCAAATGTAAAATGCCAAAAATATTTAAATGACTTATCTACCTGTCACTTCTAAGTAGGAGAAATTAATATCTCTTTTGTGTTTAATTGGTTTTATTGCCAAAATGGCTCCAAATTTCATGGCCAAATTGGTGTTTATAGTTCAAATATACATCTAAAATAAAGGATATGGCTTGTCAGGGTACCACACTGAATGCTGTTTTGAATGAGGCAAAGGCCAATAGATATCCCTTTTAAAAAATAAGAGTAGGCACAAACAAGAATAAGGGTTTGCGTAATAATGAGTGAAATTAGAGCTGATATTTATTAGTCATAAATGAATGCTCCTGGTTTTTTTCAGCTTATATAATTTTTGCAACTGTTATTTCATTTAATTATAGCTGTTTTTCTATGTGGAGTGTCAAGGTAAGAAAAGTTCCTGCCTTTAGAGAGGGTTAGTGTAAGGTCTATGACTCAGTTAAGATCCATAGATTGAAATAGTCAGTAAGCTTTGTGCCAAGTGTGACCAGGTTTTGTTGAGACAAAATGGGTTAGAATGAGAGCAATTCATCTTGCTTTGGTATAAAAAAAATGCATTTTTCTTGGAAACAGTACCCCCCTTCCAGAAAATCTTCCACTGACAGATACCCTTTTTTATAGAGGGAGAAGATTCAAGCTTTTAGTATGGCACCTGTTCCAGGATAACATTTGTAAAGATTTTTACATTCAGGAGGACAATCCAGCTGACTGCGTTGCTTAGATGAGTCATTTCAATGAAGAATTCAATTAGTGCTCCATCCTTGAACTCATAATCCACTTCATTTCCTAGAATTTTGGGTAATATTTCAGCACATAGCAGTAAATTGGATAAACAATATAATTACTGAAACAGCACACATTTTCCCCTTTTTCCCCTCTCTATTCTTCCTTTCAAAATTTTCTGGAAACACATTTACATATAAAATTTATTTGACCTCACATCTTGGTAGATTTTCGCAGTCTCTTGTCACAGATGAACTTTTGTACTAAGAAGGTAAATATTGCTGCCACTGTTTAGGAGGGAGCACATTAGGAAATGTAAAAGGCAAGTTGTTCTCACATGGAATATTAATCATTTATCAATATGCCTTATTATAATAAGCTTGGCTGTATCTCAGAAATTAAGTGAAAGAAAGCCTAGGAATAAAAGAGGGGAAAGTTTAAAAAGAAAAAATAGCAAGGAATAAAAAATAAAACTCATTGAAGTCCTTATGTATGGATTCAACCACAAACTGATTGTGCTTATGGAAAAGAAACCCACCAAATATTATTAAAATAAAGAAAAAACTCTGATTCAGGACCTTGCCAAATGAGATGGAAGATGAAAAGATTGACAGGGGAAGTACACAAATTGTAATTAGTCCCAAAGTATCCTATTTCCCTTTTGCATCTACATCCATGCTTAAGTATTGTTTGCTGTTTATACATGAGCAATATATATTACAAAATGTACAAATCATTCAGGTAATGTAAGTGGATTAATTTTACATAGCAGTTTAGTTTAGATCCCCTGATTCTTTAACCAGCCTCGATATTTCACTTTGTAAAGAAAAAGACAAAGCAAAAGGCATATGTCTTTATTTGAAAGGGGTGGAACATAATGAATTCTGGCATTTCCATTATTCTGAAATACTGAACTTACAGTTCAGCCAGTAGCAACAAACTCAATACTTGAAAATTTTAGTCAAATGTGGAATGTCATGTTAAGGCAGCCAGTGGATGGCAGTGCTAAAGTGCTGAATTCATCGTGTCATTATTTATTACGTATGCAGCTCCAGTTGAAGGGAACAAGATGTGCTCAGTTGTTTGCAAACGCAAAATGAAAAGGTGGGCTCCGCTACAAACAACTTAAAAAGTCGAAGATGATAACCAAGAGACTAATACAGTCAGATACTGTCCCCAGGAGAAGGTACAATGCGAGCCACTGTGCTCAAAGTAGGTGACCTCACAGAAAAAGTAAAGGGAGTTTCATTCAGGAGGTTGAGATGGAAAGTAAAGAAACAAGGGCAGAGAAGGGACAGGTAGAATTTTTTTTTAAATCAGGGAATCCAAAGTATATTTTGATTAATTATTTATAGAAAAGAATGAAAAACAGGATGAGTGCAAGACTGCTTTGATGAGGGAAGGTTAATAGGACAATTATTGGTGCCATTAGAGAGGGAGAAAAAGCAGCTGAATGTAAGAAAGGAAAAGCACATAAAATGTAGTGGGAGTCAGTAACATTGTTTCTATCATTCCCAGAAGAAATAACATAGTCTTTGAGAAAAATAAAAGCAGGGCATGAAGATTATGTACAGAAATTAGGAAAAACTGCTAAAGTTTGTGAAGTGCAGAGGTGAATGTTTTATACAGGAAGATGCAAGGTCCAAGGCAGATGAGCACAGGTGTATTGTGAAGTCTCTCTGTGGGATTTCCAGCAGAAAGATAAGGATGTGCAAGAGAAAAACGAAGTACCTGAGTGAGGCAGTGAGGGGTAGTGAGACAATACAAGGAAATATAGTTTAGGGTCTGTGATGAAAGACAGGGAAAAAAGTTAAAGGGAAGGAAGATAAAGAATGGGAAACAAAAAAAAAACCAAACAAACAAGTTCCTAACAGCAACACAGAGGAGAAAGAGAATTGTACATAGCTGAAAGAAATGCAAAATCATTACCGGAAGAATTGTCAGGCCCATATTTGAAGACATTAGAGAAGCAGAGAGCTGTGTTGATGTCTTCTTGAGGAGGCCTGATTGCTTAATGCTGACTTCTTTGAACTGCTGTGACTGCCCAGAACTTGCAAACGTAAGAAGAGGTAGAAGTGGTAACACTTTTATGCCCTTCTTGTTAAGGGATCACTGCCCTGGTAAATGGAACAAGAGATCAAATTAGTAGACAATTTCTGTTTTAGCAAAACTCTTGTCTCTAATCAGGTTAAAAAGCAGGTTCCTAGAAAAAAAAGCCAATAAGCGGTCCACTGCTGAATCACAGCCCATGTTTTATGCCGCACTGGAGGGGGAAAACAGATGTAATCCGCCTGTGATTCTGAAAAAGCAGACCAGAGGATAACAGTCTAGGCCAGAGGACCAAGATGCTCTCAGTAGACAAGCCTTTCCAGTCTGCACTATGCCTTTTGAGTTTAAGAGTACGTCTTCTGATCGCTCATTTAAATCTGTTCTTCTCCCATTTCCACATGCTCTCAGAAAACAGCTCAGGCACAACATCCTGCTCTCCCCAGGACTTGGCCAACTGACTCTCTCTCATAAAAAAAGCAACTGCTGGGGAACTTTTACAGCCTTCTTTACAGAAGATTGGCATAGTTTTCTTCATCAACTTATCACTATACCCTCTAACTAGTACTATTACACAAAACTTGCTGATTCCTATGAAAACCTGGTGCATGCATTAAAGGAGCAGAACTCAGCCAAGGAACACTAACTGTGGGGAATTGCAGGGATATTAGTCTGGTGATCTGCTAAATGGCCACCAGGCACCCATTCCCTGAGCTGGACAGCCTCTTGCTACTCTGTCAGTAAGCATCCCTCTGCTGCTGTCTGTGTTAAAAAGTATCAAGAGGATGAAGTTTACTCCAGGACATTTTCCCTACTGCTGGAGTTATGGAGAGTGTATTTTCTCATCCTCTAAGGCAAGCTTATTCTTTTGTTTCTGAGTGAGTTAGGCCTGGTTTTATTAATAAAATATTGTGATTATGAATCTTAAGTTATAGAGAAAAACCTCCTTTTTCCTGAAAGGTGCTAGCCAAAATTCTAGGACAGCAGTCAAGACATGCATTTATGAGAGGAGTAATTACACCTCAGTTAACAAATTAGAAATAATTACCTTGTCTCCAGAAAAATTGCAGCTGAGATTCCTTTTGATGTATCATAGTCTTCTTTAGGAATCTCTGATATTACTAAATCATGGGTACTACTGGCTGAAAAGGGACAGTTAAACTTCAAAGTCCAGCCTGCTCTAAAAAGAAGCATTTTTGGAAGCATTTTCTATGTGTGACTGTTTTGAAATGATCTTTAATAAAAAAAGCCACATTAAATTTCTTGAGACATTTATTTGTTCATGGAAAGAAATGTACCTACATAATTTTAGGAAAAACAGGCAAATATTTTGCTTCATTGTGTTTTGCTTTTTTATGTTTTAAGATTCTTAAATGATGGTCAAGTTTGCAGCTTAATCTAAGCCATTTGCAAGTAAGTTAAATTTTTTTTTAAATTATAAATGAAAATAATTTGGAAAAAAGAACAGCTGTCCTTTCCAGCTGTTTGACACATTTTACAGGTGGAATTCAAAGCAAAGAACTCAACTTGTAATTCAACTAGCTTAAAGTTGAAAAATAAATTTGTGTTAACTTTGTTGATCAGGAAATTGGTTATGTTGGAAAACAGAAAGAAAACATTTTTCCATTGAGAAGACTTTATCTGTATTTTATTCAGGGTAAAATTTTTGCTGATAAAATTCAATTTTTTTCTATTTATCTATTTTGTTTCAATACAGAATTATGATTGGTTTTATGTGAGATTGCTAAAATTTTACGGTTTTCCAATCATAGCTCTCAGTGGTTAAACATATCATTTCCCCTTTAAACACTTCCAAGGTTTTTCTCTTCCCTACTTAGGACATAATGGATGTTTGAAGGAAAGTAACAAGTTACTGCTCATGAGCTGACCAAAGCAGACTGAATTCCTACATCTTTTCTGTCAAAGGTGGCATGTTCTTAAAAATATGGTGCCAAAACCAATTCTTAGCTGAGATTTCAGGTACATCACAACACCACTGCTCCCTGGGCTTGTAACACTGATCTGCAGTAATAGGGAGGGTGGATGTGCACATTTTGTGTGCCTGCAATACTGAAGGATAGCAGCAATGTGAAGAAAGGGAACTTTGTAAAAAGGGACTTGAATGTTTTGGGGAATCCCTCTCACTCTGTTTTTCCAGCTCAGTGGTCACCTATGTGCACAGTCAAATTTATTTCAAAACCCAGAAGAACATTAGCTGTTGTTCCACCCTTTAGGGCACAAACTGAATGTTCTGAATTATTTTAATGGTACTAATGCTCATTTAATTGTAGGGTTCAATCCCTGAAAGTGTACAGTCCAAAATTCTGACGTATTTTTCTTGTTTTTCTTGAAGTCAGCTAGTTACTTCTTTCATACATCCATTTAGGGACCTTTGAATTTGGTTAAGGGACCATTTTTCATAAACCTTGAAACTATCTGTGGCTGGCTGATAGCAAGCTCTCTCAGGCTGGTTTGCATTGCATAAGTGCTTTGCTCTCAGCAGCTCTGCAATTTCTTTTAAAGAGGGAATCTTTCAGCCTGCATCAGTAGGAGGCTCACATGGAATGTCATGTATTCAGAAGTAACACATCCATATCAGTTTTAAACACTTAAGCATGTCGGACAGGGACAAGCAAGCAACCAAATACCTGATGCTTGAAAGTAGTTCCAGGCTACACATTTTATTTTCATTTGCAGCAAGGTAAGAGTTTATATGTGTCAGCTAATGCAATCAAAACTCACTAAAAGTAACTCGTTAAGTGGCACTAACTTGATTGCTTCCAGTCATGTATGCAAACCCAGTCACTAATTTTGTTGAACCTGAGAAGAAAACAGAACTACTCTGCAGGCTCTGATGCCTGCTTGTTTTCCAGCATTGGTAGAGCTAAATGATGATTTTGGTTGTATGAACAGCCCAAAAGTGGCACTGCTGACTTGGCCCAGACTTCTCTGATGAGTCCAACATTTTTCTTATTCAAAGTCCTATCTCCTCTGGCTTGATGCAGCCTCTCCTTCAGCACACGAAACAAAGCCTTACATTGTTGTAGCTTGTTTTTCCTCGTGATACCTCAGTGACCCCCAGGCAGAGTACCTTCTGATTTAAGAAGGAAAACCACCTGCAGCAGTGAAACACTCTGGCAAGGCCATGCTCAGTTTCCCTTCAGGACTGAGGGACTCTGTCAGACTTAGTAGAGGCCAGTTGCTCAGTTGCCCACCATGCCCCTGCAGTCTAAATGGTCTGCGCTATTACGACAGGATTGAAGCATTGAAGCTTGGAGGATGACTAGGACAATATGATACAAATGATTTCTTTAGTTTTCTGTGGGTTTTTTTAATGTTACATATCATGCTGGCATCCTACTGTGGTGGCCCAGTACATCACTAACTATGTGATTTCCTCAGGCAGATCACACAAGTCGGGTGTGTGAGTGCAGTGCCTTTGGAAAAGGTTTAAGCTTCTGAGCAAAGAAGAAGCTGAGTCTGATATAACAGGTCCTGTTGATCCTCAAACTCTTCCAAAGCTGTTAGGAAACTTCCATGGTAGGTGGAAAAAGACTGGTAGCGTTCCTACAGCATTTTATACAGAATAGGAAATTTTTTGGGATAGTCAGCTAATTCTGATTCCATTTCATCCAGCAGTTCTGAATGAAGCTTCTGGATTTGATAGGTTTTGGTTCAGATCACTGTCACTGAAACCTAAAATAACCCTTGCCACCAATCAAAATCTTTTTTCTTTTAATCTGGTCAAAAGCAGAAGTCTGTGAAAGGGATGTAGTGACGCACAGTGAGGTGTACACAAAGCCAGATGGCACATACATGATAGTTTCTGGATTAAACCTCAAAGTACTGATTTAGAATTGCTAATGCTATTCCTTTCCAGTTCCTTAGTCTTTAACAGACGTGGTTCTTTTGTCTTTCCAAGTCTTGAGAGAGTTTCTCCCTTTGGGCGCTAATGCCGTTCAGTTTGAATTAAGATTGCAATTTGTGTAACCTAACATTGATGACTGCAACAGGGTAAATTCAAAGAAGAATTCAAAGAAATTCAAAGGCTTCTTTCAAGCCTAATCAAGTGTATCTTCAGGACCTGAAATGCTAAAAAGTGACATGAAAATTGAAGTATTTTCTTATATGAGATATTAGTTTATCAAGAAAACTCCTGGTATTTTAGTATATAACGTACGTGTATTAGCCATATGTAACAATCCACATTTGTTTTGACATATTTTTGGATCCCTGATTGTGAGATCGACAAGGGTTGTTTTCTTCATCAATTTCATAGCTGAGTAACTTGATTTGTGACCCCTGTGAAGTCAATTGGGGTCTTTGGAAATACTTATATCTGAAGTTTTTACTGGTGACATTTATGTTGGAGAAATCTTTTCTCCCTTCAGTGTTTCTTTCTAAATCTCACTCGCTTGGTTAGACAGTCCAAGGAGAATTACTATAACCAACTTTTGGGTGGGAAAATGGACTTTTCAGGTGCTGTGGCTGTTCTGAGCCAATCCTTCTTCATCTGGCTAAGCTCAATTAAATTAACTGTACTGAACTCCCACTATTAACAGCAATACTTTTTTGCTAATTAGGACAAGCTGTGTTGCTGAATTAGACAGATGTATCAGGAGGACATAACTGCACAGTGTTATAGAAAATTGTGGTGTTCTGAAACACTCAGACAATAGTTGATGAGAGTCTGCTTCATTCAGGGTTTAATTTCTGTGGTTTCAAGTAGCTCTTTTTAACAATCCTCTTACGTACATGTTCGCAGAAATAAATAAATGCTCTGGGAAAAACAACCCTCTCCTCTACAGCTCATGGTCCAACATCAGTTTTAATTGCTTGTTCTCTCAGCCCTAAATCCCAGCCTGTCCACCGTGTCATAGTCTCTATCCCCTGCCTTAGATGCCTGATCATCTTCCAGATTGCACTTACCCTTTCAAAGATGTGCAAATCGCTAATAACCACTGGCTGTCTAGGAAAAGCTGTAACTCTGTTTCAAAATGTGGGCAAAACATTAAGAGCTGCCACTTATAGTCATTTAGTTGACTTTTTGAGCAAGGCCTAAGGTATCTCAGGACTAGAAAATTTTTCTCAAAGTCTTTAAAAATTGAGATGACATGACTTAAGCACTATTCCTGCAGAATAACCTGACTTGGAGCACTGTGATATCTGATCTCACAAAATCAAGTTTGCAAGCCAGCCAGTTTGTAGTTTCCAAAAGCAGATGATGATGATAAAGCTCAAGCTGCATGGAGCAGGCAGACACTGCTGCATGCTTCCTCAAAGCACTGCTTCTGATGGCTAGTACCATTACATCATTTTACCATTGCCCTATCAGGGTGCAATCTAGAATCGTCTTTCATGCTGCTAAAATGTGAGTCTGAGCAATGTGAATACTTCAGCATACTTTATTCATATGTTTTGTGTGTGCATATTTGGCTTCAACAATAAAATGTTATTGGGATAGAAAAGAAAATCCTGGCAGTTAGGGTACTCTATCTCTGTCTTTCATTTGTGGTTTTGTATATGGTATAATTTTGTTCCTGCATATATGCAAACAAAACACAAATGTCTCATCTAAGCTTTATTTCTGCCATGCTATTGGGCTCATTCAGACTTGCATACAGAAATGAGTGGATGCTATGTTTAATCCAAATCTAGATGTTTACACTCCAAAAGGCGGCTGCCATGTATTTTCTGGCATAAACAAAAGACTATATTCATGTTCATCTTCTTTCTTATTTTTTACATTGTACATAGACAGTGTGGATTTTTCCATACTTTTATGCTTGCTATGTTCTCACAGTAAAAACAAAAACAAAAACAAACAAAAAAGCGCCCATATACAATTCTTTAAAAATGGACTAAATTTATATGACATTGTGATGAAAGCCCTAGCTCTTGATGTGGAGCTTCATTCAGGGATTCCATACAGCCACTGTCCTCATGGGCTTTTGAATTCAGTTAGAAGCTTTATTCTTTCAAATGCACTATGTCCAAAATTTGAAGCCTGCTGGATTTAAGGCCTGTCCAGCATCCTCAGCCAGTACTTCTCCTAGGGATATAAGTGAAGTTTTGGTTCAAGTGTAGGAGTGTTGCAATCCAATAAAATCATGCTTTAAACTGGTACATTTGTGTCTAACTGGTGTAAATATGTTTTGCATGTTTTCTCCCCTCTATTTAAATAAGACAGAGCTGTTATTTATTGTGTTTATATCTCACCACTTCAATGAATATCCTCAAGATGACTCATCTGGTATTCATGCGAAAGTCTAGAAAAACCTAGAAAGCCTTAATCTGGGTTTACTATGATTTAGAAAGACAAACCTTGAGGACCTTCTTTATGAAGCTCCACAGTGGCAAGTCCCTCGCTCTCCTCATGGTCTCTAAAGCCTAAAATTTGCTTCTCCTTGATGGATATTGTGAGCTTTTTCTGACCACTATAAAAAACATTCCCTCTTTCTTAACTATATCCTGACAGGTCTGCAGAATATCTCTCTAGTTACTTCTCTTATTAGATGTTATATTAAATTATGACAGTTTAATTATGAAATAAAGGTTATACAGCTACCCTGTCTTGTGTTAATCTTCCTGCCTGCTTCTCTGTCTGTCCATGAATCTCTAAGCTCCTTCTACATAGGAGAAAAGTTAATTACTGTTCTGTGATTGGGATAGAAGAGACAAATTGATGCAAATCCTGAGGAAAGGAAGCAGAACTTTTGGACAGAACATGTTCAACTAACTTCTGACTTAATACAGCACTTTAATCTCTTCTTCAGGGTGGGGATCAACATAGGTTATATGGTGTGAGTACAAGTGTCATATAGGAAGTGTTAGGAAGGAAAAGACAGAAATTTGCAGAGGTCTAGGCTTCACCACTATACTGTGGCTAATGGCTTGCAATATTGTTTATAATCTTAGGTCTGCTAAATAAAATTTGGCTTGTTTTATATGTAAAAGTCATTCATCTCATGTGGGCTGGTGAATGTTTTACTAATGTTCTTCGGTGCTGGAGAACTGATAATTTTAAATTTCGGAGCTATGTGAAGAGTATTCTATTTTCAAACCTGTATTTCCTTTGAAAAAGGATGTGAACAAGCATGCCAGGCATTCTAGTTAAGAGGGCCTAACACTGATGTGAACAATTTCTTCTAATTTTAAAGGCTAATACTTCTGTCTGTATTTAGAAACTTGTGACATATTGCAGTATTTACACTTCCTCTTGCTGCTTCTGTATGCAGATGTGTGGCACTATCCTATCTAGAACCCAGAAAGAAGCACCCATCAGCTTCCATGCCATCTAGAAACCGGAGGACACTCATACATTGTAGTGTTTATTACACTGTGTATCAATGGCATTTTGAATCATATGTTCTTGCTCTTCTGAACAACAGCTTCTTTGAACATGTCCGTTCCATTCTTGAACATTTTCACCTTGTCCAGGTTTTCTGACCCAATATGGATCAAAGAGTGTTCACCACCTTTTACAGTTGCTTTGCAGTTCAAATGGGTCTGGTGAATGCTAAACTGTTTTGAAAAAGCTGTGGATATCTGTACTTTCAGTATGAGATTCACCAAAATAATTATAATATTTGGAATTGTTGCTCTTGACACAAGGGAGATTTGAAAAGTGAAAATTAAGTCCTGGCTTGATTTCAGTACATTAAATTACTACTTAATCATGCCTCTTCTAAAGAATAATGAGCTACAGTATGATATAATGAGTTACAGTGTTCTTCAGTGAAACACAGTCCAGAAACAACTCAAGTAAAATCAAGTTTGAAAATGAGAAAAGTGGGATCATGTTATTTTATATAAAAGAAAAAAACAATCCTTCAGGGCAGAAAGCCAAGAACATGTAGCTGTTACCTTTTATAAGTGTCTCAGCATTCAAGGGGTGGCAAGCAGGGGCTAAATGGGAAGAAGAGGAAGTGACATCTGCAGTAAGGAAATCCACAAGAGATTTTGAGAAGGACAATCTTATTTTCTTGTTTTTTGCCAATCTGAACTTAACAGAGTCACTGTGACTATGTTTCAGGAGTTGGCTGGTACTTTGAAGCACCGGTGAATATTTTGTGCATTTGTGTCATTTATGGGCATTCAGAATGTTTGCCACTGACAGATGCTAGAAAGAACTATCTCCATGTCTCCACTGTCTTATTTACAGGTAGAAACAATTGAATGTTTTTGTTCTTTGTCCAGTGCTGCTGCTACTTGTAAACACTTTCATCTTCAGAATTCTGCCCTTTCATAATTTCCAAATGTGCAAATTAGAACAGATCACTAAAGAATGTTTTTAACTGGGCCCCCTTTAAGTGTTGAAACAGGAGCAAAAATAGAGTAGCTCTATGCAAATAATAAAACTATCCTTTATAAAAGATAAGAAATTAAAGGACTACTGAGAACCATTTAAACCAGCTGTCACACATCAGATAATGCCATTTCACAGAACTCGAAGACAAAGAGCATAATTTTCCTGGAAGTGAAGTAGCATAGTCACACTCTGGCTCTTTCAGTGGAGAATAGGAGAAAAAAAAGAAAAAAAGGTATTTGGCTTATCTTCTGCTAAAGCCTTTGTGTAATTCATTAAGCAACCCTTATCTAAAATTATATTTTAGGGCATTTGCTGATGTTTTCATGACCCAATGAAAACATAAAGAGGTACTAAACCCAGCTGGTCATTAACTCTACTGCTAATGCTCTGGGCTGATTCATGTTGTCTATTATACCCAACTGGGTTTGGCTTCCCTGAGCATTTAAAGCCTCTGAGTTTCTCCCATGGAAGACGTGTTTCTTTCGGTTTGTTCTGAGATTCAGGTGTACATGCTTTCCATCCAGTCTGGCCCCGTGGTTTCCTGAAGCAATACCCTCCAACCACCCCTGCAAAGACTATGTTCAAAGTGCAGATTTCTTCCACAGGGTGTTTAGAAATCCATTCTTCTATTACAAAAGGAAAATAAGTGATGGTAATAAAAATGGTTACACAGTTCTGATGATCTTTAATATTAGGGAGTTTTGCTTCATCCTTATAGTCTGATTGTACAGTGATAAAGATTTTACTTACTGCTTTTTAACTAAATATATTCAATAAATATCTGCAAAGTATTGCTGTCTTCTGGACAGTATATAGATTGTAAGAATAATGTTGTAGCAAGTCAAACACAAGTCACTTTTCTCCATTTATAAACCTATCTCTAATTAGATTTTCACAGACTTGAAATCCAAGGTTAAAAACTCATATTTTATGCTTAAACTTAAATAATGTTAAAATAGTACCAAATCAATGATAGTTGCTGTTAAAAGCTGCAACTTGAAACTTACCATGATAAATTCACTGCAAGGAAGTATAGGAAAACTAAAAACATATTGAATTTTTGTGTTTGGAAAATTTCTTTTCACCTTGATCGCTGCCACATGCTGGATAGGATAACTGAAAATGCCAGATTTTCCCTGTCCCTGTGTTTTGACTCTATATCCTCAATGATGCAGATGCTGCTTTGGTGCCCTTCACTGTACTTCTATTTACAGGACTGTAGTTGTTGACAGCCATTTCAAGTAGCAGTTTTCCCTGCGGAAGAGAAGGAGCCCTACCTTCCCTTCCTGCTTTTTGCCCTGCAGTGTGTCATCCTGGCACCTTGTCCATGCATCTCCCCATGGAGGTGAGGTTGCCACAGTGACAGCACACCCTTGGTCACATGTCCATAGCTACAGCAGTCTCAGTCAGTTTGGAAGTTTTAGAAGGTTTTATTAATCTCTAATGTGCTGCCCAGCCATCCACCTGTTCAGTCCTCACAAGCCTGGTTACAACCCTCAATGGAGTCACTTTTGGAGCATTCGCCTTCATCCTTTGGGATGAAATGTCTAGATTAATCCTGGATTGTCAGTCACCTGCCCAACATACACAGAAACAGGCTGGTCTGTCAGCCTTTCCATAGACTTGCCAGGAAATTGGGCAATTACTAAGTTGATATTTGCTTTTCAGAGAATGTGTGGAGGAATAATAGAGCATAACTGCAGAAGAATAAAACTGGAGTTACCTACACTGCATTGTAAAACCTGATTTTCTTTCTGTTAAAGCAGAAAATTTTTGGTTGTACCTAACTCAGAACTTTTCTTATTTTTTTCAGACATGGAGATGATCTGATTGTGACACCATTTGCTCAGGTAGGCACAGCTTTGCCATAATTCTCATATGGTCTTGTAACTTAAAGTCTAAATGGCTGAACCGGTTGTTTCCTATTGTTATATATGTTTTCTTCAAACAAGAGAAGTGTCTCAACAGGAAGTCATAAACCTCCCACTCTGATATCTATACCTCTCTTTCTTAGCGCTTTTTGATCATCTGAGAAGTTGAAGTGCAATTTTGATCTCTTTCCAAATACTGTAGCAGGCAGTTAGTGGTTGAGACAAATCTCTGATTCCTGTTGTTCTGTTATTTTTCTAATTACAACTTCTCCTTTTGAACATCTTTTATGCATTAAATAGAATAAGATTTTTAGGCGTGTGATAAATTTTACCCAGAACACTTATGTTCCTTTAGAAAGCCAGGTTGTTTTTTTTTCTATTCAGATTCTCTTTAGATTCAGGTTTATAAAATACAATCTCAAAATTGTTTATAATTCAGATTAAAATGTCACAATTTTTAACAATAGAGCTGCCTTATAAAGTATGAAAAGTTAACACTGATATTCCTTGAACTCATGATGATGGGTTTTAATCCAAAACAGATAAGAATTATAGTCAAATCTCTGTAATTATGAAGTCGTATGTGATTGAAGGTGAATGAAAGAGAAAGGCTGAGTCCCATAGCAGTCTCAAATAAGAATAAAGTGGCAGCTTCAGCCACCTATGCAGGTTGCTGTGGATGATAGTAAACTGTTAAAAGAATATTAATTTAATAGTTTATTATATATTTAATTATAATCTAAACATATTCTATGTTTATAAGATTCAATCAAGTCCTAACTATGAATAAAACAATCATCTTTTATTAGCAGAGAAATGATTAAGCAAGGGTCTTTTATAAAAGTACTCTGAAATCTCCACTGTATACCTGAACATGTGATGACAAATAAAATTGTTTTTAATCCATGCTGAATTTAAAATAAGACAGTTTGGTTTCTGATTTTTGGAAATAAAACCATAATGAAATTAATACTGTTTATTTAGCCAAACATATGTCGTATTATCTTTACTCATCTGGAAATTACCTCCAGTAGCTTGAACACTTTCAGTCATTGCTAGTTCTTAAATATTTTCAGTTACAAGCTTTCATTAATTTATTCTTGTTCCTCTAGTGTCCTACTCTGTTCCTAGCTCCTGTATATATTTAAGGTGCTATGATAGGAGGGTTTTGCACACCTCATCTCACATCTCTTAAATGCAGCTTCCCATTGCTGCTCTTGTTATTTTTCAGACAGGTCCACCAGGAACCCAGCCCAGTCTGGGCTGGGGAAAAAAAATGGTCAACTTCTGCAAAGACAGACCAGTGATTAGTGTTGCTACTTTCTCCTGTTTCCAATCAACTCATGGCTCCTGTGACATCAGCTGAGCTACCTCTCCCAGGACAGAGATGTTCATCTTATTATCCTTGCATGGCACAACATTTTCTGCGTGTTCCTCAACTGCCTTCAGAAGAGAGTGCCTTTGCCACTTAAAACTAAAGACACTCCTCTCCACTACATTCACACTCTTCTATTTCGCACGAAATAAAGTCCAGAAAGAAAGTAGTTCATCTGTGTTGCTTTCCCTGATGCCTATAGCTTGTAAGAGCCTGCAGATTTTTACCGCATTCTCAGGGAATTCCTTCCTCTTTCTCTGGCCTTCTGCTCAAAGTCCCCAAATCGACAGTGCCTCTTAGAGGAGATACTTTTACTTTTTTACTTTTCCTGGCAGTCTAGCCAACCTCATTCCTTTTGTCCTTTGGAGTTTATGGAGACTGACCTGCAAATGAAGATTCTGTAATTATTTCTTATGCATGAAGTATTAGTGTTGAATGGTCTATTATCTTCCAAACTCAAATGCTTTTATTGTTATTTTAAAGAAATAAGTGGAATTATGCAAAAAACTTTCCTCCCCTGCAAGTCAGCCTGCCTTCAAATAGATAATGAGTTGTTTGTGAGGGGAAAAAAACAAAAGAAATAAACTACTGCCTTGTATTGCAGACATATTACTGTTAAATAATAGCCAGAGCTTCCAGACTAACAAGCCCAGGAAACCTTTACAGTGGTTTTGCAACATGCTTTCCATTTTCTTTCAGCACAGTGAAGCAGGGATAGATGAGTCTCACTTGTGCAGAAATTTATACTGAAACCCCTTTTTCTGTTCCAGGTTCTGGCCAGCCTGCGTACTGTCCGGAATAACTTTGCTGCATTAACCAATTTACAGGACCGGGCACCCAGCAAGTGAGTGTCATTTTTTGACCACTGGACTTTTTGCAGTGGTACTTTTTTAATGTAAGCTAAGAAGACAAATAGATGTTACAGATTTCAGTCTGTGCCACCAAACATGTGGGAAATTATGATGAGGAATAAGTTTATTAATCCCCTAAAGATGTTATATTTGGTAGCTGAGACAAAAGCCCCCTTGCCTTCTAATGACCTTGCAATTGTTGTCCTTGCATAAACTTGGAGTAGGTTTTTTCAATTTATATGATTTTCGATAAAGTGTTCATATGTCTAAGATCATTCAAAGATGATCATTTAAGCATAGTCTGAGTCTTGCAAATGAAACAGTATGAGCAGACAGCTGCTCTCACTGAGATCTGCTTGCATAATCTGAACCTAGAACTCCACTCATCCAAGGTAGTGATTCCCTACCTATCCACTGTAGTTCATGACTGTAAATGGGGCATTATAAATATGATCTTTCTCCAGTCATGTTGCAGCATCACAGTTAACAGTAATGTTAGTTACACTGGCAAATGGAGTAAAGTCATTTCCCTCACCCAAAACATACATCTCGAGACCCAGAAGTAATTAGCATTCCAAAGATAAGAATGTCTTTGCATATGTTTGTAAATCACATTTCAAACTATGTATAAGCTCTAGATGTGCTTAGGCAGCTTTTTAATAAACCAGTAGGTTCCTAAAATACTCCTGTCCTGCAGGTCCCAAATAAATTCCCAGATAATATGTTTTCTCTTATATTCTTCAAGAGTTCAGTCATCTGTGAGCTTATCCGGCTTAATCCTTTTTTTATTTCCTTTTTAATAGAAGATCACCAATGTGTAGCCAACCATCCATTAACAAAGCAACTATAACAGGTAAGAATAATTTATTTATAAAAATGTCTAACTGAAAAATGCATTTGATAATAATAAACATATATTGCTTCATATCCTTATATCTGTTTTTTTAAAGAGGTTTTGTGTCACATAGGGTTTCAAATCGGTGTATTTTAGGGTTCTATCCTTTTAACTTCTGATTTCTATTTTATTATTTCACTTTTAATTTAAGTTCTTTCCCAATTCTCTTTCCTTATATACCAGTGTGAGACTGTATTGTGAATGCATTCATTAGTAACTTTTTGCAAGGAAATCTAGTAGGAGAAACTGACATGAGGAATCCATTTATCTTTCTTCATGGGACATAGAGTTCTGTAGCTACACAGACACAAAGTCTTCACTTTAAAAGTGCTTATGTAATGAGGAGAAATTTTGAAAACTAACTTTTCTGATTTAGAATTGTAAATCATATTTCTATAACACTTTTATGAGAAAAAAATTCCTTTTAAAATACAGTATTATTTCTACGGAAACGCTGAGTTAAGAACAAGACTAGCAGTGTAAATTACATTAATATTTTGCAAAATTTTACCTCACACTACATTTCAGTATTTTGATGGCAACTTGGTATTGGATGTCTTTATGGGAATTCACTTTATTGGACCCCATATTTTTCACATCGTGTTGATTCACAAATTCTTACGCTGTGTAATTTTCATGTAGTTGCTTTCTCTATTGTGTTCTGTCAGAGTGAAAGAACATTTGCTTTTCTTCTTGATGAACGTATACAGACACTTACTAAACAGGCAGGTTATCGTTTAAACCAAGACCAGAAATGCAATTTTCCATAATTTTAAAAATGCCTTTTCTTTTTGATTGAATGACACATTTGTATCTCTAAGAAAAAATGGTACTTCAGCAATTTGAAGGAGCAGTGTGGCTTTTCAATGTTCAATAGTTTCTGCCTTTAGGCTCAGGAATGTGTTTAAATCAATGGGTTTTTTCAGCTAACCTTTCTCCTTAAAAGGACCCAGCCTTGGCAGTTCTGTACAGTTTTATTCTCCTAGGAACTCATCATAAAATATGAATTTTTGTGTGTAGGGCTTATCAGAGGACAGAAGGTTAAGTGTTTAAATCTATAAACAGAAAGGCAGAATGTTAATTAAATAATAGGAAGAAGATACAGACATATGTGTAAATCAATTATATTCATGATCTTTTGTTAATATATTTCTTGAAGGGGTAATTTTGGGCATTGGTTTCAAATCGCTCTCTATAAACCATTAAGTTATGGATATTATATCTATTTTTGATTTTGTGATTTATCTCATAGCAGAGAATCCAGAAGTATGTTAACTGGAGACAGAGATACTAAAAAATAGTGCTCTTTCTTTAACTCCAAGGGACTGACTTTAGAAAATCTATAACACAGTAAAATTTATGACAGTAAAAGAAAATAGAGTATGCAGAAGAAAACATGTGCATGCATGTGAACACTATCTTACATGCTCTCCCACAGCTGTTTGCCTGAGGTCAGCTTCTTTTCTCCAGCAGGAGAAGCTGTTCAGACAGCAGGACCTAAGACACTTCCCTGTTGGAAGATGCTGTTACTTTTTTTTAATTCTCCCTAATCTGAAAGTTTCCATTCAGTTAACCCTCAGAGTGTACTCTGCATGTCAGCCATAAATTGCCTGGAATTTTAAAGTTTAGAAAGGAGATACTACAGTCAGCTCTCCAGTTAATCTAGAAAATTCTTCTTTGCCAATAAATTCAAAGGCAGCAAGAAAAGGCAAAGAATAGTAAGGATAATTTAATATAATTTAGTTTAGTCTGATTTCTCAGAGATGCTGCTGGAGTAGATGTGTCCAAATTATGCATTGAAGTGGATGATCTGGGGCCTGTGTGCACTGGATATAAGTGGTTGAAAGACTTTAACAATATAAAAAAGATCTTAAGCCTTTTTAAAGCATGAAAATGGCTACAATTCATTTTGACTATTGAATTGAAATTGAGGCTGGATACTACTTTGCATGAAAATGTTTGCCCATTCTTAGTTATATGCTGGTTTTAATATTTCCATGGCAACAAATTTCATGGCATAGATGCAGAAATATGCATAGGTTTGTTCTTGGGGCATATAGAACCCTAGTGAGACATGTTACACTACAGCAGTGTGTTAAGAAGGAAGATATACCAAAAACGTTTCTGCTGCATTTCACAGAATAATCAAAAACCCCTCCAGATGCTATTAAGCTTTTTGAATACTTGTGGGAAATATTTAAAATGTAGCTTATACAGATCCTTCCTGCTGAGAAATCCTCCTGGTTTTCCTGTTCTCAGGATGTGTGTCACGGAGTATCCAGGACAGAGCAGCCAGGGTAGAGCCTCATCATGTCATCCAGATGGCTCAGCTTGCAATCTCAGCAAGAATTTATTAGCAAGGTAGCAATCTAGGTGACTGGAGGGCACAGTGTCACTAAGCTATATTGATGATAAACCAGGAAACAGACACTTACAATGGAGATTTTATGTTGCTAAATTTCCTGGGAGACGTGTCTCTGGGAAGATTCTCTCTGATGAAAGAGATGATCACAGAAGGGAACTACTGCAGAAGATATGGGGATAAAAACCAGGGAAAGATGAAAAGCAATCTAGTAAAGCCAGATGACTAAAAAAGCAGGACAAAATTCTCTCATTTCCTATTTTGAGAATTCACCATGAGGCATATGTGTGGCAGCATACCTAGCAAAAAAAAAGTAAGAAACTATGACATCAAGAGGCGAAGCAGTGCAGGAATCACATATTCAAATTCTTAGAAGCAACAGCCACCATGGTAACCTTAAAATTTATGGTGATTTTTCAATGTAAATAAGTAGTAGATCAAAATTAAGTCTTTTCTGTTCAGTATATCCACATGAATCCCTTTTGGAAACTGTGTTGAAAGAAGCTAATTAATATCAATGACATACAATATCATGTTCATTATCAGGCAACTATGCTATAGTGTGTTGAGTGTTCCTTTTGCAGACAAATTAGGGGGTAGAAGATGGCAGCTTTTCATGAAACAACAGAATTTTTAGATGGCACTTTTTGTACTTGCTTTATACTCTAGGATGTAAGTATCTGTTTTATCTAAAATCATCGTGAAGTCTTGAAAGGGGTATGAATTTCCTACAAGTGCCGTCTCTCTCCCATGACTGAGACCAGCCTGGGGTAACTGGGTTTGCTGAACAGTTCTCTCATGATTGGTGTTCTGTACTTCAACCAGAAGAGGGTTTTCTCTCATTATGGATAATATTTTCTGCTGTTTCATTTCAGACTGAAAGTAATTATCTTAATACAACCAGTGAAATATAAATATTTTAATAATAATAATAATAATAATAATAATAATAATAATAATAATAATAATAATAATAATAATAATAATAATAA